>JABUQX010029301.1:17500-36420 GCA_015478945.1 Trachelipus rathkii | reverse complement strand
CCATCTCTATTTTTATCACACCTCATGCTTAACTACTCGAGATAAAAATTATACTTAATGCAAAATCATCCAAACATAATTTTCAAACACAGTTTCAAAACAAAGATAACTGCACTCACAAACATTATACACCACACAATCGAATGGCCTATACACTCCACCCCAACTTCAAATATAAACAATAATCATAGCAATCAACTTCAACAAAGCATTCAATACAGTACTTAAACATAACTTATCCACAAAATAATAAAATCTAATACTAAAGAAATGGATCTTCAACTTTCTATCAGGACGAACAGCACAAATACAAAACAAACAATACAAAATCGCAGAAGAGAACAATTCAAATCTAAGCGCGCGATACTATCCCCCACCCACACTTTTTTCAACCTAATTCTTACGCCGATATCGCCACAAGCAACAAGTAATCACACTCCGCACAATCAATAACCTACATGGATGACATCACCATAGCCATTACACTTTAGTGAGAAAGCAGAATGCCTGCCTCACCAAACATCTTGTATTACATTAATCACCAATGATACGCTCAACTTGGACCCCTCCCCCCCTCCAAGTCTACCTCAAACAACTCTGCTATAAACCTTTACAGCAACTCTGCACTAAATCTCAAAAGTAACACTCTGACATACATCTCACTTCACAAAACACACAGACAACATAGCATATCTAGCAACAAGAACTGACTATTAACGAACATAGCTGACCCGCACTTTGCATTAAGTCAATAAATTAAACACCCACCCATCCAATATAAACAAACATACTTCACCCACTCACAAACTGACGCTTCTCCAACTCTGGCATCCCACACTACTCCCTGACTAAAGTATAACAACGAAACTCTGAATGACACCACAACATAAGCATACTACAGAAGTCCATAAAGGTGCACATCAACAACACTTACAAGAAGAAACCAACAATTCTACTCGCCATAGACACACCTGACATCGCACAATTGCAAGCTCTCGTACCTCCACCCACCACAGACTCCAACAAGCAAACCTACTCTTATTACACCAGCTCCAATATTACAACAAATTCTGAAACAATTATTCCGGTTCCACTACAAACAACATCAGACAATACCCATATTCGAAACTACATGACGCTAAAAGAAACCGATTATAGCAGGTTTACACTGACTTTTGAATTTGAATTCCCTGACTACTCCGTGAGCCAACATCGCAAAAATTTTCCAATGACCAGTGGTGTTTTGTTATTTTTTGAATATAAAATCATCATATTAATCATTATTACGCATGCACTATTTATCAGTTTTCATACATCTAATTATTGAAAATTCTACTTTAGAAATTCGTTCATCCATCGATGGATGAAATTTTAAAAATATATATACTATACTTTTTTACTAATCGGCCTAATAACCGGTTCCCATAGGCCGTGCAAGCGCACTTTCCTTTTTTATTTTTTCCAAAAGTGAACAGTTTTTATTTTATACAAAAAAGATATAAATTAAAAAGCTTACAATTAATAGCCTAGGTAATACAATGTCCCTGTGATCCGACAAAAGTTCTAATGGGCGTGAATTTACGATAGAAACTTTTCAAATTCAACCTCCTGCAAAATCTTGATTCTGTAGCCTATTCTTCTGTTCAAAGCATTCCATTTTAACATCTTTTTCTCTGCTCTTACTAAGTTTTTCGATCCTGTCAATGGATACATTTCCTTTTTTCAACAGTTTATTCTCTTCTTTTGGTTTCTGTTCTTGCAATCGAGATGTTCCTTTCATCAATTTCCTATGGGCAGCTCTTACATTTGTAAATATTTTTTGAGTGATAGGACTTTATGAATACTTTCATGAAGATCTTATTATGTATTGTGCACGCTTTCTTTTTGATGAAGACACTAGGACCGCCTATGTTCTTTCAATTCTCACCATCTAAAATTGCTTTATAATTTACATGAAACCTCTTCCACTGTCTGTTTCCATGCGAAAATATATCCTAATTTAATAATTTTGCCAACATTATGCTATAACATTGATTCCCAGGTACTAAAGAAGAAAAAAACTCAAGTACATAGAAGGACACTACATGTATCAATATTTATTGAATTTTGATTTGGATTCAAGGGTAGAATGAGCTGCACTGCAAAGTAGCAGTGTACATGTTGTTGCTTTTGCTTTCTAGAAAAATAGTAAGCAAGTCCATGGTTCATCACATATTTACATTTCGTCGGCCCCATTTTAAAATTTGAAGCTACTTAAATGTTTTAAGTAACTCTTTAAATGTTTCTCTCTAATATTCTAATTTACTAATTTAATCATCCACCACCTTTAATGCCCATAGTTTTTCAGATCTTGTTAATAATCTCTCCTTATGCAAAAAGCGAAAAAACATGCAATGACTAAACTGGTTTTTGAGCTGGATAATTAATGACACTCCAGGGTCCATTTCACATTATCGCTTGAGTATGATTAGCATAGTTGATGGAACATGGCATAATTTTTCAGTGCAACACTCTTCACTAATTTTGTATTATTAAGATAACACGTAACAAAAAGTTTTTGATGATCGCTGGTCTGTCTGAGTTATGATTAAATCGAGAATGACATTACCTCACTTGTCCGGAAGCTACATAGATTTCAGCGTCTCATGTTGCGATAGATCAAAGTTCTTTTTTACATACTTTACAGTATGCCTTGGAACTATCGGTCCTTCACCAACACCCGATACAACTGTGGGTTCAGTTTGAAGTTCCAACCACTGGTTGTTAAAGTTAAGTTTTTTTGCTCTTTTGAAGTATTTTATAAATAAATAATAAATTACACTTCGAACCTAGCGCACAAAAATCCAAAATCATGTCAAATCTTTAAAAAAAAAACGGCCTCAAAAAGTATAAATGCCCTAAAAGAAAAAGATTAACAGATTAAGCTTAAGTCATGACAGTGACAAGTACTATAAGCGCCTGACAAGTTTTTGGAGGGCTCCTAAATGAAAGCTCCAGAAGGAGAACTTGGAAACACACTAAAAAAGGTACTTGACCAAAAATTAGCAGACAATGAAAAGAAATGCGAATCTGAAGAAAAAAACAGGATTGAGTGATTTATGGAATGTCGTTCCTCGCCCATTCCTTTTCATTCACTTATCTAATACATCTCTCATTCCCACCAATTATACTGTAAGAAAAAAAATATATATCAAAAATATGTTAACTTGGTCCATTGTCAAAAACATGTTTTGAAAAATTTAAAATTTCCAGACTTTTTTGGAATGTATTCCCAGACTTTCAGCATATATATATTAAAACGTTTCCCTGACCTTCCCTGACTGATTTTTTTTCTGTTAAGACACAGACCACCAAACAACATTTTAAACAAACACCCACCAGAAATAACACCAGAATTCAACCTCTACACTCAAGAATCAGTCAGTCATTATTGGCAAAGCTAAGATGCGGCGCACCACCCTATAATTTACAATACTACAAACAGATTCAAACGCTTAACCAAAACCACTCAAAAACATCGTCAAAACTATAACCACGGTTCCGGAGGACACATCCCACTTCTTTCTCTCCTGTTTGAAACTAACTCTCAACACAGAACAACATGGACATATCATATCCTGGAGGATCTCTTGAGGAGACTGTGGCTATTGGCAGGGTACCTGGGCACAGTGTGGCCTCTTCCATGATGGGGGATAGGGGTGAGAAGCCAAAGGTTGTACTATATATATATGGTACTAGTATAATATATATTATTATATATATTATATATATATATATTATATATAATATATATATATTATATATATATTATATATATATATATATATTACTATATACTATATATATATATATTATACCGTATGAAACGGGGCAATTCGGCTCCATGTGGGGCAATTCGGCACCACATCGGGGCAAATTACGGTTCAGTGGCTCAAAATACGCTACACGATGTAATATATCTTTAGATGTAAATTATTATGTTTTTTATGTCTTTAGGTTTAATTTTTTATCGAAACTTAATTTAAGTCCATTATTTTGTAGTTATTTTCTTTTCTTTGTCTGAAGCAATGATAAGATCTATCGGCGTAACAATTTCTTTAGGCATTATTGCTAAGATCATACAGGTAAATATATGTACTACTACTTATTGTACCGATCCACTAAGATATAGTACTTAAATAGTTCATCAACCTTAATGCAATCGTTGGCGTCATTCAGCAGAGGATAATATATGTATTTTAATTATAAACATTGTACATGGGGCTAATTCGGCTCCAGGCTTTAAAAATTTTGCGTGGGGCAATTCGGTCCATATTGAATCATCATTAACAATACAAATTTTTTTAATACTCTTTTACAAAAAAGATGTCCGGAAATATGTTTAAAATAATTTTTACACCTTTTACAGCAGATAGGTAAGGTAAGTTCTTTCAACATTAGGCCTAATTAACTTTGTACAGATTTTTTTCAGCAAGATGCAGTTCAAACTATACGCAAAAGTTAACAAGGAAGGGATACAAAGGGAATACTCTGCTGATGATGTTGCCAGAACCTTAAGCAGTTTTCGTTCTTGCATTGGTTCTTACGAAACGTAATATGCCTAAAACGCTCGAGTTTGCATCGTTTTGTCAAAAAGCGTTTGCCTTCGTTTTTGTCAAACAGCGCAAAATCGTAACAAGAACGCTCACCAAACGTAAAGAGAATTCCCTTAATTCTGTGTAATATAAAATTTAAAAAAGAATTGCAACCTTACAGAATTCTTTTACACTTACCGTGTTCGTTTTTGTTAAACAGCGCAAAATCGTAAAAAATGCTCACCAAACGTAAAGAATTTTCTTAATTCTGTGTAATATAGAATACAAAAGAATTAAGGAAATTCCTTACGTTTGGTGAGCATTTTTTTTAAGATTTTGCAGTTTGACAAAAACGAACGCAAACTCAAGCATTTTTTTTAGTTTTCAAACACCCCAATTTCTTAAAAAATATTGTAATACCATTATGTTTAAAAAAGAGACATAAAACGCTTGAGCTTGCGTTCATCTTTTGTCAAACATCGCAAAATTGTAAAAAAACGCTCACCAAACGTAAGAATTTCCTTAATTCTTGTATAATACGAATAAAAAAGAATAGCAACTTTACAGAATAAGGAAATTCCTTACGTTAGGCGAGCCTTTTTTTTAAGATTTTGCAGTTTGACAAAAACGAACGCAAACTCGAACATTTTATTACGTTTTCGAACCCAATTTCTTAAAATAATATTGTAATACCATTATGTTTAGAAATGAAAACTGACTTATCATAATTTATTAAATAAAACACTTTAATTGAGGATTCTTAGGGATGTGAAAATTGAAGTGGACCGAATTGCCCCACCCCCCAAAATCGTGGGCAATTCGGTCCACGTTACTGTATCGGCTTCTTAACATTAAATCTATATTATATATAGCAATACATATAAACTAATTCTTACGTCACTAAAGGATATTAACATATAAAAAACAATTTTGAAAAAAAAAAAAAAAACCAGTTTACATAAAACTTAGCAATCTTGCAGTACCCCTCCGATTTTGGCACGCGATATTGCCCCGTCTTACGGTATATATATTTTCACTAATATCTATATATATATATAATTATCCTATATTCTTTATATACTAATTACTAATTACTATATCCTAGTATTATCTATATTATTATAAAATTAAACCTATAATATAATATATATATATATATATATATAATATATAATGTATAATGAAGTAACGTCCACGGAATTGCGTTATTCCCTCAATATATATTTGTAAAGAAAAAATGAATTCAATGAAAAAAATTCAATAAATGAACAATAACAATTACGACTACCTTCAATGAGTTAAATCTTGTCTTCTAATGAATGATGAACAAACTTGTACTAGAGGAGGACGTCGGACAATCAGCCAAGTATCAGGCTTTCATGGAAACGAAGGGTATTTGTGCAGGACCTGAGGATTAGTGCGAGTAGCCACGTAACCTCAGGGGTGTAAAATTCATCCAAGACGCCAACTCAACAAGATCTTTTTGTTTTACTCTCTTAATACTCTCTTAAAATGTTTGCAGTAGTTCAGGTAGATCAGAATATTTTTAATGATTTAATATAAAAATAATAAATATTAATAATAAAGAAAATAAACTCCGGGATAAGGAAAAGATTATTATAACAATAACTTTACTGTGAAAAAGGTTTAAGGACAGAGGATAGGGGTCATGAAGTGGTCCCTATTTAAGAATAAGATGTAAATACTGGGTATTAGCTGGTTCGTAATAAAAAAATAAGAAATCAATCCCACAGCTGAAATGCCGTATGACCCACAACTATGAACAAGTGTAATAAACCAGGAATTAATTTGACACCGAGCAAAGTGTGGTGTCGTGTTTGTGAATTACACTCAACAATCGCTATACTTATCTTTGATATATATATCCTGCCTCCAAATGAATACTTCGGTTATTTTCAGTAAAGTTCTATATTTTATTCGTCTTTGTAGAAATTCTCATGCAGAACAATCTCTTTATCTCTTTTGGTCTTTTTCAGGTTGATGAAGTGTCAAATAGATGTAACTTTCCAAGTCGATGATATAAGTGACAATTCCAAAATGACGAAGGCTTCTATATTGGTATGGTTTTCATATGACCGTGTTTCAATATCAGGTAAGTTTCAAAGTAAGTTTGTAATTTAGTTTCAGTTGTAGAATTTGGTCTCAGCCCACGATCAGTTTAAGGCTGGTATCAGCCCAAAGCCAGTTTCTTAACCAAAGATCTTTTAGCCCAACCTTAGTTCTTAAGGCTGGTCATCAGACTAGGAACAGTTCTCACAATAAGCGCGTAGCCCCGAATCAGTTTAATCCCGAGAATAATTCAATCCAAAGAATAATTTTCACAATAAGCGCGTAGCCCAGAATCAGTTCCCTATTAAAATAAAGATTTTAAGTTACAATGTTTTTTATCTAATTTTAATCAATCTTTTATTTATCAGGTTTTAAACATACCCTTTTGTATTATATAAACATCCACGAGGGGAACTATCTCGTCTGTTGGTTCTTCTCTATTTGACGTTTGATATTAGAGACTCTTCTGGTTTGCAGAATAAGAAGTCTGCAAAAATATATTATGAGTGCGTTAATACTTTCCTATATTCTTTCTATACCATTTAATATCTTTATATTATTTAATTGAATTATTTTACATTAACTATATTAATTATTTTATTCCTTTATAGATTTACAACACACCTGTGACAATAAGATGTATTTCAAACTGAGTGACAAACAATTCCACTTCTGCACAGATGCCAAGCCAAATGCTGTTAAACTATGAATGTGGCTCTCAAAATCAGAGTCAGAGATATATCACAGATAAAGATCTCTTAAAACTTTTTATAAATACTAAATTATAATTGATAATATCATTGACATGAATACAAAACTACTAATATTTCAATAAGTCCTTCTCTGAAACACAATAACTCACCGGTCACCACAGTAACATTCTTAATTTAACCCTAGGTGAAAATACATTGAAATGAATAATGACCAATAATAATGAAAATATGATAAATATATATTATAATTCTACAATCATAAATACTCCAGCTTGGCTCCAGGTTTCCATGAAGAAAGAACAGCTCCTTTATATTTCCTCCCTGATAAAAATTAGAGCCCCCCCTTTAATTCTTCACCTGAATACTGACTATGAAGGGTGGTAGGATAAGCTGGAGTACAATGACTACATGTTTATGAATAATTGAACCAGCTACTCAATATAATAATGACTACATTTGACAACATCAGTCATCACATACATAGTAACATGATTTTATTTAATTATATCATTTATATCATTACTTTTCATGATGTATCCAAGTAAGCGACATTATATATAGATATCTGGCATCTTCTTTTGCCATATAAATCTTGCAATGGTCTAATTACTTTTAACTGTTTTCTGATCAAATCATAGATCGTAATCTAACAGTTTCGTAAGTGCATAAAAGATTTTTCATATATTGATATAATTGCTAGCACATTTTGAGCTAATTTCGTTTTAGATTAAAAATTTCTTTCAGTTTTTTTAAATTTTCGGATGCAACTGCTTTTCTATGCATATAACAAAGAGGCGGTGGCAAAAGTTAACGGCGGCTAACAACAAGGCATATTTTTCTTCCGTTTGCTGAACAGTTCTAAAGGTAACAAAAAGTACAGTAACCTAGAGAAACCAAAATATAGTGGATCTAATTGAGGTGCATAAATGTAAATGCATAAATATAAACTAGTTTATCACGGCTCGGCATCATAACCCTAATTTTGAAAATGAAATCTAAGTTCATGCTATATTAATTTGATTTTAAACTTTTATCAATCATCTAATGAAGCAGTCAATGTAAGAAATTATTTAGCAACCTCTAACTGAAAATCAATGACTCTTATTGTGAAGCAATACACTAAAATGATAATTCAAGTATATGATGCCAGAGTATTTTAAATTACCTAACTGAGCATTCGAGATAACATATGCATGAAAATTCTTTTTTCATTAATTTTTTTAGAGCATTAAGTATCTTGTAATTCATGCAATTTACTATTATTTTGCAAATTATTATTATAACTTTTTAAGTCAACAACCACTACCAAACATGTCAGCTTAAGAACTCCATTTATACATTTTAATGAAAAAATATTTTAATGATTTAATGAGTCAAGCTAGTATTAATTAGCCAAGAAAACCAACCAACATGTTTAAACATTATGTTTGTTTACATGAATTGAAAACACAAAATAAGGTTAGTAACCAAGAACCCAAGATTAATTTTTTTTTTATTTTGTTAAGCATTGGCTTCCATGAACAGAAAACATGAATAAATAAAAATAAGGATAATAACCAAACCAAAATTAATTTTTACTAACAACTACAAATTAATTCTTAAAAAAAAAAAATTCCTGTATTTACAACAGTCTTCATAGAAGAGATGAAGGGGGTTTTTTTTTGGTCCGTCTACGCGACACACATATCTCCCACACTGCGTTGACATTCAAAATGACTGCAAGTCATAACTGGACCTCATAAACGTCTGGTGAAAGGACGTCTCTGAATATACTCTATATCCTCTTGACTTAATGGTAAAAGAGCCAAATTGCTATCATCCAACTGCACATTTTCAGGGTTTCCAAACACTTCGCCAACAACCTGCAAAGATGGTGGCACAAAATCCACCGGTGGAGAAGTGGACAATCCTTCAGCAAGAGGTGGGCCCATCATTGTTTCCCAAACAGTAGGTCCAAAACCATAAAATTCAGTGTCACGTGAAGAACTAGAACTTCCAAAATTCCACGAACCATTCTCCCTGTCTCCGGACTGAACCAAGGAAACTGGTTCAGCAGGATTATTACTTTCTGAAGTCATAGACCAATTTGAACTTGGTCGATCTCGAAAATAGGACTGATTGAAGGATCCATTGTTCGGTTCTACAGAATAAGTTTTATTAATATCCTCCATTACTAAAGGCGGGAGTGACGCCGCAACTCCTTCATTAGGATCTGCAAAAGAAGAAGTAAGAACAGAGGGGTACTGGAACTGCACAGGGTACTCATGAGCATATAAATCATGAAAATCTAATGAGGGCGTAAAAGGTGTTGGAATTTCCTCTTCACCAGTGGACACCAACTCATCGGATGCTCCAGCATCCGACATAGGTGTATGAGCACTATCGAACGACGACTCTCCAGACTTTTCAGGACTCCTTGAATTAACAAAGGAATCAGTAGATTCGGAATGAATTTCCGCTATAGGTGATGAAAACCTCACAATAGGTGAGTGCGGTCTAACAGAACCAGGTGACGAGCAGGGAGACAATTCAGTGGGGAGACCCACTCCTTCACTCTTATCCATTTGTAGCTGCATAATCCTAGTAGTTAAATCTGGGAGTTTGGAAAACACATCCAAAGCTATGGGATTGAAAGATAAAAATCCTTCAAAGTCTGCATCTTCCTCTTCAATGTGGTCAAAGCTATTATCGAATAGAGGAACCTCAGATAATGCTTCCCCGATTTCACTTGCTTCATAACTAGCCTCGGAGTTATGATCTGGCAAATCAGGATCATTCTCTTCCTCCATCAATTCGTCATCTTCAGAAAAGAACATCTCACTGATTTCTTTGTTCCGGGAAAGATACCTTCTTAAGTAATTCGGGATGTCAATCCACCCCCTCAGATGAGAAAAGTGGACCTTCTGTAGGCGATCAGAAGGTTTATTAGCTCGCCTAATCGTATAGGTAACACGGTTACGATTCACCTCTTCAACTATGAATGGTCCCTCCCATCGACTTTGGAACTTCATAGTAGTACTGGGACCGGTTCGGATGACTTTCCGAGCAACTTTTTGACCCTTTTTAAAGGGCTTAAAGTTAATACTACCCTCTTTCCAGTACTGAGGGTAAGTATGTATTGGTACATGGGACTTTTGTAGTAAAAAATCAGAAGGTGACATCCCCAAAGAACTATGACAAGTGTTATTATAAATTAGAATTGAAGATGCCAATTCCTCGTCCCAATTTGCAGGTTGCTCAAGAACCAAGCACTTCAATATTTGAATGAGACTGCGATTAAAACGTTCACACACCCCATTACTAGAAGGATGAAGTGGTGACGTACGAATATGTTTAATATTGTGATCCTGCAGTACTTGTTGAAAAACATGTGACGTGAACTCAGTGCCATTATCAGTGAGAATCCGATTTGGCACTTTAGGTAAGAACGGAAGAATTTGATGTTTTAATTTCTGAGAAACTGTCTGACTGGCCTTATCTGCTACTGGGACAACAGCGACCCACTTGGAAAAATGGTCGATGAATACGACACAATATTTATTCCCCTTAAAAGTTTTAGGAAACTGCAACAAATCCATTGCGCACAAGTCAAATGGAGAGTTTGCAAGAATTTTTAACATGGGGGGAGTGAACATTCGACGAAAAGGTCTTTTGCTTCTAGAAATTGGGGCAACACGAACCACATCTGAATGATCGTGGTTAACTCTGGGGTGCAGAACTGTTTATAACCAGCTGCAGCCAATTTCGGTTCCTAAACCTATTGAGCGCATGAACTATGAAAGATTACTTAAGAACATATGACCAGTTAGAAAAATCTAAAGAAACGCAGATACAACCAAGTGTGTGTTTGGTTTTATAGTACAATATCTCGATTTTCACAAACAATATTATTATGGTACCTTCTATAAACTGTTTTATTCACCTAAGTTCGCAAATTTACTTGCATGACTTGGACTGCTCAAAACCTTTTTAAAATAAACCCTAAGTGGTACGATCAAGAGTTGATCATACATAATGTTGTAATGCATTGACATTTGGTCATTTACAATCGGATATTAGTTCGAAACGGGTATTGTATACACCTGGCAACGACGAATCAGATGAAAGTTTCATCCATCTCTGCAACCCCAGACTATTATTCTTTCCTCTAGCGTAAATCAATTGTGTGGTCAGTGTCTATGGTATAGAGATGGTTTTCTCGGAGAGCTCATGTACTAAGATCAGTGAATGATCCTTCATGTACTGATGTGGGACAATAAAATAGGCATATGAAGGATTTAGTAGAGACATCCCGAAGAAAAATTTAATTTTAGATTCACATATTGTGAAATTGGGATCCTTTGCTTATTAGCAAAGCCACTTATGGCTTTGACACCGGCTTCTGCGGAAGGTAGGATTTCCTTGTGTTCTCCCAACAAAGGAATTACTTCAGAGCTAACTAGGTTTACCCCAGCCCCACTGTCCACGAGACAATCATACTGAGGACTCGAAAAATCATCTAAAACAACGGAAACCATTAAGGGTTCAATGTCAGCCCGACATAAATTTATAGGGATGGTCATCTCATCATCTGGATCCGTATTATTCACAGGTCCTGAGTCTTGAATTAACTTTATCTCCACTGGACGACTCATTTCTGTGGAGATTGGGGGTTTAACGGATGAACGTGGGAACGATCAGACTTCTCCTTTACGCCATGACAGTGGCCCTCGTAATGTGACTTAAGACAATGTTCACAAGGATTTAAATATTTCCGCTGTGGTTGAGGTTCTTCCGATCGTTTAGACAAATGCTCAGGATGTTCCTCCTGCGTCTGCGGAACTACTTTCCTAACTACTCCAGAATAGGGTTTCCTGGGCGGTCCACGAGGTGAATTCGGTGAATCACACTCAACGATTTTTGGTGGTCCACCATCCCCCCTAGGAGAATTATTGTTTCGAGGAGGAGTCCTGTAAGGACAATTTATGCCTGCATGTGGGTTCTGACAAAAAGGACACCTAACCCTACTAGTATTCTGATTTTTCTGAGAATACGACGGAACAGAATTATATGAATTACATTCTGCCCGTATGTGTCCCTTCTTTTTACAATAGCTACAAATACCTAAGTATTTGTAGCACTCTCTCATTCTATGACCACGTTTTTCACAGTACTCGCAGATTAATTTCTTTTTATCCTCACCTGTGGGACTTGAATTATTATTTGAATAATTAGGTGCACGACCATGATGTTGGTCATACTTAGGTGGAGGACTGCGGCGAGTATCTCTGTAATATTTACTACCTGAAGGTTTGTTAACTGGGCTGCGATTATTGGCCTTAGGACGATTTTGATAGGATTTATTTACACGCTCGGTTTCCCGATCGTGTAGGCTTTCTGTCCAATTAGGATACACTGTCTCTATTTGAATAACAGAGTCAATGGTCTCATTTAGATCATCCTTCTTGTTCTGCTGAGAATGATTTTTATCTACAAACTCTGATTGAGATTGTGAGAAAGAATGAGGAACCGTGCTATTATTTTCTTCTAAAGAGTCTGCGAAATTCACTAGGTCTTCCCACGGTACTCTATATTTTCTATTCAGCTCCTGCATTTTAAGAAATTGCCGTACAATTTGTTCGATATGAGGCGGCAGACTACACAAAAATGCAGTGCGTAAAGATTCATGCGCACGCATATCTATACCTTTATAGGCTCTTCGAGCTAAGCGTTCTAATCGAAGTGCGAACATTTTTATGGATTCGCCACGACTTCGTCTTGCAGAATGATACTTCTGAAGTTGGTCCTCTTTCTTACGTATTTCCTCATCTTGAAACCATTTGATTAGTGCATCTCTGACTGAGAAGTAATTCTTATCATCCCTAACCAATAATTTATATAACTGAAGGAATTGTCCCTCCAGTTGACGACCTAAGAGTCTCAACCATTGATGAGGCGAATTCGGGTAATGTAGACTGCAATAAGCCTCAAAATCACCCAAATACATTATAAGGTCTTGATCGGCCTCATATTTATATTTGCCGGGATCTACAACTTTCAAGCGTTGACTATTCTTGAGAAGTTGAGACAGCAAATAGATGGCTTCTGTTAGCATATCCAAATGATTCTTAATTTGCTGACCTGTATATAAAGGAACTTCAGGTCCACTAGGTCTTGAATAAGTTTGATTTGGTAAAGCCATATTAGGAAGCAGCGGTTGAGGCAGAGGCTGAGGCTGTAATAATGGCCTATTTTGATTCTGGGGTAGACCACCATAAGCATAACCCAGGTTAGATTGAGTTAAGTTATTTGGTTCAAGGTTAGGATTTATGGTAGAAGCACCATTATTTAAAGATCCAGAAGGAACCTGCCCCATAAATGAAGGATTACTACAACTACGATACTGAACATTAGCTTGTCCTACAGAAGGATTATGAAGAAACTGATTGTCTCTTATATCTTCTGGTCTAATAAGATTAGGATAACCCTGCGAACCTAATGGTGGTTCATTTCTCACACCCATTGGGTTAGTATTTCTATCTACGAATTCATGCTGCAACGTGGGAATTTTACTATAATTATCATCTAGCTGAATCAAAGGAATGTCGAAAGCTAGAGGATGTTGTTCACCACTAACGTGTGACTGCATCCCAGTTGGTTCAAAATTAACTGGAATGTTAGTTCTTTGATCTTGGTGAACTAACATTTCTTCTACTAACTGTGTGTCCCTTTTAACTCTGGACAACATATCCTTTAACATTGGAGTGGGCAATAATCGATCTGAAGGCATATTTAAGATTCCTTTGATATCCTCAGCGCCACCTTCTGCGCCTATGCATGTTTCCGAGTGTAGGGATTGATGTGATCCCTGTACGTCCACATTTTGAGCTGAGGTACCGGAATGATTTTCCGTACCTATTTCTTTCAGTGGATCTTGATCCAATTCCAAATCCAATAAACTTGGTGTTTCTTTGGTAAGATTATGTTCCATTTTAAATTAAATCAAAGAAAACCAAATAAGAAATATTGTTACTTCTCCTATGAACGGAGAAAACCAATTAATAGTAAGAACGAATTGCAAGAAAGCTGTGAAGACGCAGTGAACAAAATCACCCGAAAGCGCGGCCACCCGAACCAAAGACACTCAGGTCCCTGTTCGGGCGCCAATTAAAATAAATGTGTTCTATGTAAGGGGAAGTAACGTCCACGGAATTGCGTTATTCCCCTCAATATATATTTTTGAAGAAAAATGAATATTATGAAAAAATTAATGAATGAATAAATAAACAATAATATTTACGACTACCTTCAAGGAGTTAAATCTTGTCTTCTAATGATGATGAACAAACTTGTACTAGAGGAGGACGTCGGACAATCAGCCAAGTATCAGGCTTTCATGGAAACGAAAGGTATTTGTGCAGGACCTGAGGATTAGAGCGAGCAGCCACGTAACCTCAGGGTGAAGAATTCATCAATGACGCCAGATTGTATAAGATCTCTTTTATCCTCTTTTTTAATATACTCAATTTTTTCTATGGTAGTGTATGCAGATCGCAATAATTAATAATTTAATAAACCAAATAAATAGTAAAAATAATAACAATAAAAGAAAACAAAACTCAGGGATGACGAAAGATTACTGTATAAAACAACTTTAATATGAAAAAGGTTTAAGGACAAAAGATAGGGGTCATGAATTGGTCCCTATTTAATAATAAGATATAAATGCTGGTTATTAGCTGGTTCAAAAATAAGAATAAATCAGAAATCCCCCCACAGCTAAAATGCTGTATAAACTATAAACTATGAAATAGTTTATAGACTAGGAATTAATTTGACACCGAGCAAAAGTGTGTGGTGTCGTGTTTGTGAAATACACTCAACTACCATTTACTGTACTTATCTTTTAAATATATCTTGCTTCCAAATGACAACTTCGGCTATTTTTCAGGTAAGTTCTATAATTCGTTTCTGTAGAGATTCATATGCAAAATAGAGTGTTTAACTCTTTTTCTATTTCAGGTATGATGAAGTCTAACGTAGATGTAACTTTCCAAGTTGAAGATTCAAGTGACAATTCCAAGATGTTAGTTTATTCAAGGGTGGTTATCAGCCCCAGGTTTAGTTCGTTTTGTTCTAGCCAAAGGTTAGTTCAATTTCAATGTAGTTCTTAATCAAAGTTCAAATCCAACGTTATTTTTTAAGTCCAAAAACAGTTCGTAACCGGAGGTTAGTTTATTCAAGGCTGTTCCTCAGTCGATCAATAACCCATACACGTTCAAGGCATGGTATCAGCCAAGCCTAGTTCACTCCCGTAGTAATAATTCCTTTTAATAAAAAGATTTAGTTAACAAGGGAAACCTGTATTAAGTAGAATTCTTTTATACATTAGTTTTAACGTATTACCCTGTTGTATTTAATAGACATCTACGAGTGGGAAACTATTCATCTGTTGGATTTCAGTGTTTGATCTGCTTATTGGAGAATTCTGAACTTCTGCAAGATATATGATGAGTGTATAAGTATTTTCCTATATTCTTTCTATACCGTTTAATATCTTAACATTATTTAACTCCATCATTTTACATTAAATCCATCAATTATTTTCCATTGACTATATTAATTTAAATTTATTTACAGTCAATCAAATTAATCAATTTATATTTATTACAGATTTTAAACACACCTGCGACAATAGCGATGTAATCTACTTGAATGAACAATAAACAACGTCTACACAGATTCCACTTCCAAGATTGATAAGTTTTACGGCAGTTGGAGATAAAATCTTTCTAAAACTTTTTGTATTATAATCTAAATCTACTAAGTTAATTAACTAAATTTATGAAAATATATGGAACTTTATAAATAATTCAACAGTTCTTCTGCAACATAATAACACAAGTTAGTATCATTCTTATTTTTTAAAGGTTTGATATAACTAAACAATGAAATGACAAATAATAATGAAAATCATGATCATAAAAACTATAATATACAAATATCATAAAACTCCAGCATTAGGGCCCAGGTTCCATTGAACATTGAAGAACAAGCTCCCTTTATATTATATATAAATATATAAATAAGATATAATATATATATATATATATATATATATATATATATATATATATATATATATATATATATATATATATATATATATATATATATATATATATATTGGGTTGCCAAAATTTTAACAACCGGTTCCTTGCTTTGTTGTAAAAATAAGCTACCATTTCGCTATCTTCCTGTTAAACAAATAACAAAAGAGCTACCTACTTGTTCGCCGAACCAGCTGCTGCAAACCGGCTCCAGCTTACCACTATATTATACGTGTGTGTTTGTTAGTTTGAAAAGTTTAAATAAAATAATTTCTCCTCAGTAACTTTTTTATTTACTTATACATTTTTTTCAAATATCGATAAAAATTAAATAATTTAAAATGTTTAATATTTATGTAAATATATAATACTTATTTATTGTAAACAAATAAACATTCACAAAATAGAATTCAAATTTTACTAATTGTGCAGTCTACAAGATTTATTTCTGTTATTATTCTCTTTTTTTTTATTCTTTAATCTATGGTTGGACTATTTAGATTTCGTAGATAATTTATATATGAAAAAAGCAGTCATTTTATATATATACAATGCATCCGATAATTCAGATTAATTTTATAAACATTTTATAATGTGATTTTCTCACCCAAAAATATTAATTACAAAATGTCAAAACCTGGGAAGTATAAACTGCAATTTGATTAATAACTAATGATAAAATGCAATTTAAATAATAATTCAACCAAAATAGAAATTCAATGTGTAAGTTTGGATATTTATATAATAAAAATAAAAAAAATTAATATTTGAGGAAAAAAACTTTAAAAGTTTTAATTATATATTTATATTCATTTCACGTTTCAATTTAAAGGGTAACTATTTATTACAAATAAAAAGATTTAAAAAATGGTATAATTGTAAATACAAGCATACATATACATACATACAGAGGTGGGCACTTAATACATTTTAGGTATTTAAATACTAAA
Organism: Trachelipus rathkii; assembly: GCA_015478945.1. Lineage (NCBI taxonomy): Eukaryota > Metazoa > Arthropoda > Malacostraca > Isopoda > Trachelipodidae > Trachelipus > Trachelipus rathkii. Next base: position 19,024 of record JABUQX010029301.1, on the reverse strand, counting down.
TATTAAATGCAAGTAAAAAATTTTGTTAAATATTAAATACAAAATATATTTTTCAAATGTATTTAAATACAAAATAACGAAATACAAAATGTGTACTTGAATACATTTTTAAATAATTTCATTATATATATATATATATATATATATATATATATATATATATATATATATATATATATTAAATAAATAAAAAAAATATATATATATATATATATATATATTAATATAATATATATATATATATATATATATATATATATATATATATATATATATATATATATATATATATATATATATATATATATATATATATATATATATATATAGGGTTGTGAAAAAAACGGTTTTTTTTAATTTGGTTTTTTTTTGCAAAAAAAAACGGTTTTTTTTTAAAACAAAATGTTTTTTTTTGTTTTTTATTAAAATTTCCCTCTTTTTATGTTATTAAAGGTGTTTTAAATTACCAAAACCCCTTCTAGGCCCAAAGATTGACTATTAATACGGATTTATATATATACAGGGATATAGTAATTTACTTATTTGGACATGTTGTTAATAAAACATTTCCTCAATTACTATATATATATATATATATATATATTATATAGTATATACTATAATATATATATATAGTATATATAATATATATATATATAATATATATATATTATATATATATATATATATATAGTATATATATATATATATATATATATATATATATATATATATATTATATATATATATATATATATGATCAAAAAGGATTGCGTATAAACAGGTGGTTTTGTGTGTCACTGGAGAAATGAGAATTGGTTAGAGAAGGATGGATTGATTCTGTGGAGGGGAGAGTATGTGTGTGTAAGCTAATACTTATCTTTAAAACAAAGAGTATCCATAAGTATACTAGAGTTGTGGTGTAGGTAGAGTGGCTATTCGAAGTTTGAAAAGTATAATGATTTTGTGGTTGGTGAAGAAGGAGATGTTGAAGGTATGTATCTGATGTTAAATCAGTGAGGAGTTTAGGAATGGGATACATCAGATCATTATGTTGTTCTATGCAAAAATTAAGTTAGTGGGGACTGGATGGAGAGGAAGAGTGATACGAAAGGAACGTGGGTTAAATTAAGATTAGAAGGTTTTAGTGAACAGGTAAAAGATAAGTATGAAAGAAACGCTCGCAAGTAAATCAGGTTGAATGTGAACAAGTTTTGAAACTGAATAATTGGAAGCAATGTTGAGCAGTTGCAAAAGAAAGTAATAAAGAATCGATAACATGAGTCGGTCGGAAGACAGAGTGATGCAAGCGGTTTAAAAGTAAAAAGAAGCGTGTGAATGTACTAAAAGCAAATATGAAGTTTCAAAAGAAAGATGCTTGGAATTATATAAGAGGAAAAAAGGAATGCCTAAAAGTGCATAGTAAGAGAAAGAATGAAGGTAAATGAAACAGTTTTTGGAAGGAGGATTGGAATGGGACATACATAGGGAATAGGACAGCTCTTCTGGAAGGAAGTGCGAAAG
>JABUQX010029301.1:0-7500 GCA_015478945.1 Trachelipus rathkii | reverse complement strand
CCTGCAACAGTTCATGGGAACAGTGAAGTAGCAGAAGGGGGTTCCCAGCCCCAAGATCAGTGTGAAGATAATCTTCATATTGACCGAATATGTCGAAACCCATACTACTAGACCAGAATTAAACTGCATAACAACTTCTTCATTTTCAATCCAATTTTTTTTTTTTTTTTTTTTTTTTTTTTTTTTTTTAAAAAACTTACAGGACCTAAATTTTGATGTTCCTCAACCGAAATTAGTTCAGATGTTACTTAATTTTCTATTTAAAATAATTAGAAAAGAACTTAATTGAAAATTTTGTTGCTCCTCTTCTTGATATCTTTTAAAAAAAATAATATTGTTTTATTATAATTTCTGACTTTAATGTCATATTTTTGATTCAATAAAAAATTTTAAATCTTCCATGTAGATTTTGAAAGGCTAGCTGCTTCTAATTAATAATCTGGACCCAACTCATGCGGAACATCTTTTTTCTTCAGACAAGAAACCTTTTAGAGCTTTCTGATAAAGTCCTTTTGAAGATTTCAGTTTCTTCCTCTCTATTCTAGATGTCTTTTTATTCCTTTTCCGGTAGGTATTTCTTTTGATGTATGGTTAAACAAGAAAGCCAACCGGCAGCTCTTAAGATATATATATATATATATATATATATATAATATATATATATATATATATAATATATATTATATATTATATATATATATATAATATATATATATTATATTTATATATATTTATATATATATAGGACCTGTTATGTTTTGATTTACGACTCCGTCAGTTTTGAATTTTGTTTTTTTTTTTATTTTAATATTTGTAGTATATGATCCTAACAATCAATTTAAGTGGTAACAGACATGATTTCAAAAATATATAGGACCTTTTACGTTTTACAACTCCGTCAGTTTTAATTTTTTTTTTTTAAACTATAAGGAATACCCAAGGGTAAACCGCAAAAATGGCAGGAGTCGGGGGTCTCGACCTTCGGGAACGACAGGGTAGGACTATTTCCCCCCCCCTCGGGGAGGGTCTCCGGAACCCCGCTCTTGGTATTTTGGTGTCGCGGGGTTCCGTCCCCCCCCCCCTCCGGGGGTTTGGAAAAACCCCCCCCCTTTCCCCCGTTCGGCTCGAGTCCCTTTTTTTTTTTTTTTTTTTTTTTTACATATTTGTAATAAGCTTTATACGCTTGTTTCCTAAATATGTAATTAGTTATTCTGTAAGTGTTGAACTTTTCGAGATATTTCATATTAAAAAAATTTTTGTTTTTTTGTTTGTTTGTTTTTTTTTTTACCATTTTTGTAAATTAAATTTATCACGCTGATTCCAATTATGTAATTGGTTTTTCTGTAAGTGTCTGTACTTTTTCGAGATATTCATTTTCAAAAATTTTTTTTAGCAATAAATGTGATTTTTTAAAATTTTTTTTATTTAAAAATGTTTAAAACTTTTGGAATCATGTCCGTTACCACTGAAATTTATTGTTGGTATCATTAGTAGCATTATATTAAAAAAAAAAAAAAAAAAAAATTTTTCAAAACTGAACCCAACGCGTTAAACAGTAAAAGGGGCCTATATATATATATATATATAATATATATATATATATATATTATATAATATAATAGATTATATATATATATATATATATATATATAGTATATATATATATATATATATATATATATATATATATATACCATGGGCGTCCGCACATAGGGGCAAGGAGGGGCACTTGCCCCCCCCCCCCTGGAATTCGGGATCTAAATTTTTTAAATAATCAAGGTGATATCTGACATCCGAAATAAATATAGTCAGTACGATCCTTGCTAAAATTAAGAGTAAAGTGTCAATAAACCTTAAAACGGCCTCGGTTCCAAGATACAATGTGTGAGAAACTCATGGTGTAACATACGATTATTTCCATTGCCGCGGTCCGTTGCGCGACATTCATCCTTAAATAAAATGCACAAGATATACCGTAAGGAAAGTAGCCTACCTTTATTACTAGTCGTATCCGCTTCATTTAAAACAATACTAGTCCGTGTCTCGCAAGTTCTCAGTGTTGCTCATATCTCAAAATGAATTACACAAATAGTAGACAATGTGTGACAATATGCATTTTGTTCGGTCGTATCGAACTGGTAATTTCCATTAGCAAGCCATGCGTCTCTATTTGAAGCGAAATGTCCCTTTAATCGTGTCATCCGCTTTCATTACTATGTTTTTGCACGTCTCCATCAACGTCTTTCTTAGAGAAACAGGAAGTTTCTAAAAAAACAATTATTAATGGAAACGGGCAACCTCGCACAGTATCAACTCCAGATGTCGAAGAACAGGTTCTCCAAGAAACTTGAGGAACGTCTACAACAGTACCAGAGAGATTGCGGCAACACTACAGTAAGTCATTCGGACAGGTTTTCAGTGTATTGAAAAAAATCAAAACTTCTGTACCCTTATTAACATTCAAACGAGTGCAGCCACTTGTACCAACAGATTTTCCTACAAGAGTAGCTTTGTGTCGATGGATGCAACAGGAAAATGCAGACAGTCCCTCACCATAGCAGAAATATGTTTCACCGATGAGGCAAAATTTTCCAGAGACGCCATATCGAACTTCAACAACAATCACATATGGGCTGATGAGAACCCTACATGCAATAGTTGAAAACCGCCATCAACACCAGTTTTCATTGAATTTATGGGTCGGAATTGTTGGCGGACCATTTGATAGGTCCATTCTTTTTACCAAGCTAGGCTTACTGGAGACGTTTATCGCCAATTCTGAACATGACTTGCCCTACACTACTGGAAGACGTCCATTACAATTAAGATCGAAAATGATATTTCATGCACGGACGGTGCTCCAGCTCATCTCAGTTTATTTGCTCGTAACTATTGAAACTGTATATCCAAGCCGTTGGATAGGTCGAGGAGGTACAGAACCTTGTCCTCCGCGGTCTCCAGACCTAAATTCATTGAATTTCTTTTTGTGGGGTCACCTGAAACATTTGGTTTATAGAGCAACAGTTGAAAGTCCCGAAGAATTAAGGGATCGCATACTCGCATAATCGCATCTTGTGACACAATTCGCACACACACGGTATATTTGAACGTGTCCGCCAATCAATGTGTCGCAGAATAGAGGCCTGTATTGCCGCTGGGGGTGCTCATTTTCAACATTTGTTATAACCTTAGTGCACCATTGCTTCGTATTATTTCTGTTGTATATTTTATTCTGTGCAGTAATGTATGTATTCTTATAATTAAATAAATTGAATGAATTTGTCAATTACCTTTCCAAATTTAGTTTACTGTTTATTGTAACTTAATGTTTAAATAGGTTTCATCACCTTGTATCTTGGAAACGAGGCGTTTTCGGTGAAATGTTTATTGACACATATTTTCTTATATTTATGCAAGGAATATCATACTGAATTTTTTCGGCAATATTAATGAGACACCTATATATTATATATATATATATATATATAATTATATATATAGTATATATATATATATATATATATATATATATATATAATATATATATATATATATATATACTATAATATATATATATATATTAATATAAGCTTTGCCCCACCCTTGGAAAAATTTTCTGCGGACGCCCAGTATATATATAATAGTTACACTGGTAGTTTCGTTTTCTGTTTAAGGAATACCATGATGACATCATTAACTGTTACCCATATAATTCCTTAATAATTGCATTGGAACTTTTATTTATAATCGAAAAAACTGATTTGGAGAGTTTAATGATTACTTACATTTAATAAGTATTAATGACTTCAAAATTGGTTTAAAAGTAGATATAAAAGATTTGAAATACTACGTCATTAAATTTATGTTTTAGAGAAAACAAACTACTTGTGGCAAACTTATATTAATATATATATATATATATAAAATATATATATATATATATATTAAAATAATGTATATATATATATATATATATATATATATATATATATAATATATATAATATAAAAATAATATATTTATATATATATATTAATAAAACTGTCCTCCCCCAGGAAGGGGCATGGCTCTAAGGAAAACCAGGGACCTGTCAGTGGGACCCATCGAGAAAGGTCCTTGGGTTACACTGACCTAAAACGGCTAAATCTGCTGGCTGGCCAGACCTATCGCGGAAGCCGGGAAGTTTTCCCATTAGTAGAAAAGCACACTACCAATGTACTCATTAACGTCTGAGTGGGACGAAGCTAGAGTTAATAGAGAATAGCTCACATTCTCTCGCTCAACCTAGTCTCGAAACCTGGGCTCTCTCGCTTTGCTAGCCGAGTGCTCTACCTCTGAGCTAGGATCGCTCCATAAATAAATATATATATATATATATTATATATATATATATATATATATATATATATATATATATATATATATATATATATATAATATAATTTATATTTATATATATATATATATATATAAATATAAATATATATATATATATATATATATAATATATAAAATATATAATATATATATATATATATATATAAATATATATATAATAATAATATATAATATATTATAAAATATATATATATATATTATAACTATAATATTCCCCGATTTATATCGATATATATAAAAATATATTATTAATATATATATCTTCTTATAACATATATATATATAATAAATAAATTATATATATATATATATATATATATAATATATATATATATATAATATTATTATTATATATATATAAAAATAGAATATATATATATAATATATATCTTCTTTATAACATATATATATATTATATATATAAATAAATTATAAAATTTATTTTAATTATATATATATATATATATATAATATATATATATATATATATATATATATATATATATATATATATATATATATATCTCCTTATTTTACTTTAGTGTTTGGGATATAATTTTAATTATATTAATTAAAAAAAAAATGCTATAATTTCTGACCTTTCTCTGTGTGTGTGTGTGTGTGTGTGTGTGTGTGTGTGTGCTGTGTGCTGATGTGTGTGGTGTATATTTTGGAGATAAATTTACTGCGCAATTTTGTAATCATAATTAAATAACCATGTTATAAAGAAGAGATAGCATTCTTTTTATATATGAAAGATAAATTTTACTTACTAAAAATGTGTTGTGTTGTGTGCTGTGTGTGTGTGTGTGTGTGTGTGAACTGTGTGTGTGTGTGTGTGTGTGTGTGTGTGTGTGTGTGTGTGTGTGTGTGTGTGTGTGTGTGTGTGTGTGTGTACAATTTGGCGACAAATTTACTGGCAATTTGTAATCAATTAAATAACCATGTTATAAAGAAGAGATAGCATTCTTTTTATATATGAGATAAATTTACTACTAAAAAAACAAAATAGGTTAAAAAAAAACAAATAAAGGCAAGTTTATATGATATTACACGCATCCCTTGCTTGCATTTTAGATTTTACACTAAATTGTCCGAAAATATTAAAAACTGGATAAAATTATTACATTTTTAATTATTTGTTTGCTGTTTTAATGTTTTTACAATATGTTCTCAATTTTCATTTGTTTTTTTGATGTTAGATCATAAATACAATATTACACAGAGGTAATTAATTTCTGTAAGCAGAATAAATAAATAAAGAAATAAAAAAAAATAATAATAAAAAAAATTAGAAATTTGAATATTTTTAAACAAATTAAAAGAATTAATTTTTTTAGAAACACTCTTTCAATATTAAATTTAAATATTAGGTTTATTTCATAATTGAAGTAAAGGAGTAACTATTTATTACGACAAAAAAAAGTCAGAAAAATTCTCTCTCTCTCTCTCTCTCTCTCTCTCTCTCTCTCCTCTCTCTCTCTCTCTCTCTCTCTCTCTCTCCTATATATATATATATATATATATATATATATATATAATATATATATATATATATATATATATATATAATATATATATATATTATATATATATATATATATATATATAGTATATATATATATAATATATATATATATAGGCAAATTTGAGAAACTGTACTGTGACTAGTGAGGATATAGTCAACATCCTCACAAGGATAGCGTAAAAACCAGAACCCCAGAAGTTTCCTGATCACAAACTGGTATATAATGAAAAATTAATTTAGGTTTAAGTTAGGTTAGGTTGTTAGGTTAGGTTAGTTTAGGTTAAGTTAATACCTCGGTAGTCACAGTATAGTTTCTACAAATTTGCCATATATATATATATATATATATATATATATATATATAGATATATATATATTTTTAATATAATATATAAATATATTATAAATAATATAAATATATACAAATTATATAATATATATATATATATATATATATATATATATATATATATATATTAGGACCTGTTATGTTTTACGACTCCGTCAGTTTTGATATTTTTTTGTTTTTGTTTTTTATATAATTTTTACTATATGATCCAAACAATCAGTTTAAGCGGTGACTTGACTTTGTGATTCAAAAATATATAGGCACCTGTTACGGTTTTACGACTCCGTCAAGTTTTAATTTTTTTTTTTTAAACCAAAGAATTACCAAGGTAAACAGGGTCTCCGGAACCCCCCTCTTTGGTATTTGGGTGTCGCGGGCGGTTCCTCCGCCCCTCACCTACGGGATATGGAAAACGTCCCCCTCTGTCCACCGTCGGCTCGAGCCCCTAATATTTTTTTTTACTTTTTAAGAGAAAAGTTTACATATTAGCAACAATAATAACCAATTAAAAAATGATTTCTATCATTACAATTAGCAGACACCAACATATATTATATCTCTTCAACCTCATTAACCATTTTGGTCGGCATTTGTATTTTCATTTTCTTTCTTTCAAATCAAATTCCCAATAAAACGTACAATTTTACCCATGGTAGTTCTTGCACTTTCGCAGACGATTAATTTCGATCCAGTTTACTTATTTAAATTTTGAAAATATTTCTATGTCTTAGATATTCCTATCTATTACTTTCTGTCAAGACTTTATTGTAAATATAAAAGTGTATTATTATATATATATATATATATATATATATATATATATATTTTATATATATAATATATTTTTATCTATCATATATCAAAATAAAATATAGTAGGACAAATCATTACTATATATATTATATATATGATCTGGATATAGAATGGGAAAGAAGCATTAAAATTGGAAGGAATGAGAAGAAAACAGAAGAAAAAGGCCGAGGAAAGAGGAGAAGATTAAAAATTCAGAAGAAGTGTTCACCATCTGATAAGGAAAAAACATCTTGCCATCTTAAAGAGGAATGAATTGGGTATGGATCAAGTATGCTTGAAGCAATGAAAATGGAAAAATAACATCTTGCATTTAATAGAAAACAAATTTTTTTGGTTGAAATAATTACGAAATTAATAACTACAAAATTATAACTTTAATGGTGTGATGTATCAAAATGTAACAAATTAGTTC
>JABUQX010029300.1:0-12135 GCA_015478945.1 Trachelipus rathkii | reverse complement strand
ATATTATTATTATTATTATTATTATTATTATTATTATTATTATTATTATTATTATTATTATTATTATTATTATTATTATTATTATTATTATTATTATTATTATTATTATTATTATTATTATTATTATTATTATTATTATTATTATTATTATTATTATTAATATTATTATTATTATTATTATTTTTCCGTCCACGCTTATATATGATTGTGTAAAATATTTTTAATTTCAATGTTAAGTTTTAATATTTTTAGACCTTATGATGGCCCATTCAGATCGAAACGTTGTGCATATAATAAATGTCCAGATTTTTTTCTCGCTATATGCCTTATCTTCTCTCTTCTTTCTTCTTCTTTCTTTCTCTTCTTCTTCTTCTTCTCTCTCTCTTTCTCTATATATATATATTATTATTATTATTATTATATTATATATTATTATTATTATATATATATTATTATATACATATATATATTATTATTATTATTATTGTTATTATTATTATTATTATTATTATATATATATATATATATATTTAGATATATCATTAATATATGTATATTATTATTATTATTATATATTATTATTAAACTAATATTATTATTATTTATTATTATTATATATATATATATATATATATATATTTATTATATTAATTATTGAATATTATATATATATATATAGCATATATATATATATCTGTTCATATATATATATATATATATATATATATATATATATATATATATATATATATATATATATATATATATATATATATATATATATATATATATATATATATATATCCCTGAAGGGAAAAAAAAATCCAAAATTATTTTTTTACTGAAAGTTTTCACCCCGCGTGCATTGCCCTATTCTGGAGGGGAAATTTCTCTAGGTAATTACTATCTAGGATTCGGACGATGAATCGAACCCGGGCCCTTGCCTTACGACTCCGTCGCTCTATCGATTGAGTCATGTTGTTATTATTAAATATGGGATATTCTCAGTAACTTGTTGTATTTTCTATGCCATAATTCAATAACTTTAATAACTTTAATAACTTCAAATACTCCAATAACATCAAATATTTCAATAACTTCAATAAATTTAATAACCTCAAATACTTCAATAATTTCAAATGCTTCAATAACTTCAATAACGTAAAATACATCAAAAACTTCAATTAATTTAATAACTTCAAATACTCCAATAACTTTAAATACTTCAATAACTTCAAATACATCGATAACTTCAATAAATTTAATAACTTCTAATACTTTAATAACTTTAAATACTTCAACAGCAATAAATTTAATAACTTAAATACTTCAATAACTTCAATAACAATTTCTAAAGATTTAAGACTAATTTCTGCAACTTTTCTTTCAGAGTAAAATATTTTTATTATTTTTTATTTTTATTTTTTTATTATTTTTTTTTTTTTTTGGGGGGGGAGAGACTTTAATTGTTGAATTTGTTGTCTGTGATTAAAAGACCAAAACGTAAAACTAAAAATAAATTGGTGATTGTAATTATAATTATAATTATAATTATAATTATATTTATAATAATTATAATTATAATTATAATTATAATTATAATTATAATTATAATTATAATTATAATTATAATTATAATTAGTAATTATAATTATAATTATAATATAATTATAATTATAATTATAATTATAATTATAATTATAATTACAACTATAATTATAATTATAATTATAATTATAATTATAATTATAATTATAATTATAATTATAATTATAATTATAATTATAATTATAATTATAATTATAATTATAATTATAATTATAATTATAATTATAATAATTTTATAATTTATAATTTATTCGTTCTGTTATTTATTCAATTTTGGGTTTTTGCTTCTGTAGATAAACAATCAAATTTTTCCCGCTATCATTTATATTTCCTATGAAGATTTTTTTGTGAATATCTTTCAATGATTTTCATGAAACTTATATGAAATGTTTAATATGAACAATGAAGAAAGAAAACGTAAAATATATCTCGAGAAATGACCTGTAAAGAGTCATAAGGTATCCGGATTTCACTTACAAGCTACTTCACTAAGAATGAGTTATAGCAGTTGTACCCTTAAAGTGGCTCAGGGAAAGATCATAGGGTTCGTGTTTAAAGTGACGCAGGGGCAGCTCATAAGGTCAATTCACACTGTTTGAAATTTTTATTCACTAGTTAATTGTAAAGGACAAACTTAAAGTAGCAAATGTTTTCAAACTTTCAAGCTCTTATTTAAAATGGAGAGAGAGAGAGAGATAAATTAAATTAATTTTTGTTATCTGAAATGTGTTAGAACAAATAAATGTTTATTTAATTATTTTTTTTTACAAATAAGAAAGTGTTTTATTAGATTCTAGGAAAAAAAACAACATTGTTAAAAAATTAATTACGCGCAATGTATAGTGTACACTGTTTAAAAATCATTTAAATCGGCTATTCGGATGAGTGGAGCCGTCACGTTTTATATGATTGAAAAAAATAGAATTATTCAACAGCAACATTGGCAATTTTTGTTATATTTTAAATTAATCTTTTATTTATATTATTTAATTTTTCATTCATTTATGGCCACATACAATCGATATTAAAAATAAAAGAATTTATCGTAACTTTATGAAAATTGAAGAAAATCGATCGTTTCTCTTTAATTGATACTCTTTTAGCAAGAGCACGAGTGTAGGAGTCGCCTATGTATATATATATAATTTATATATTACTACATATATATATAATATATTATATATTACTATTATATATATAATAAAATTATAATATTATATAAAAATTATTTTTATATATAAATTAATATCGTCGTTAGCATTTATGTGGGCATGTGCTCTTGATTATCACGAGTCTAACAATTAAATTTCCTATAATAATGTAAAGCATATTTATAATTCCATTAGTTTTCCTCAGAGGGCATTCATGTAGCTATCAACCTGGCCTAAGTTTAACAACATTTTCACATCTTTAGTTTCATTTTACCGAATTTGTTTCAGATCAATGGATTTATTAAGCCTCAATCTCCTTATTTATTTCTATCTAAAATAAACTCTCTCTCTCTCTCTCTCTCTTCTCTGATCTCTCTCTCTTCTCTCTCTCTCTCTCTCTTCTCTCTCTCTCTCTCTCTCTCTCTCTCAAGGAGATCTTTTTGCGCTTCATCTTTCAGGTTAATATTCTCTTTTGTCAGCTCTCTAACCCACAAATTACGTAAGCTCATTCCTATAATTCACTTGTAAAGTTGAACACACTCGTTATTTTAATATTTTTTCCAACTACCTTTACACCCCAGGATTTGAACCTCCGAGCCTGGGTGCATGTCCACGCTCTTTATTTGATTGGATTCTGTTTTTTTTATTGTTTTTTTTTTTTTTTTGGCTAAATCTTAAAGCCTTTCTTTATACCGGAGGAATTAATTTTTTTTCAGATTATACAACCTAATAAAAATTTTATTTAGCGTTTCTTCAATTTCTTAACTGTTATATATACTGATATATATATATTATATATATACTATTATTATATATAGCTTATATATATATATACTTATATATATATATATAATATACTATATATTTATATAATTAATTTGCTTTATATTTTTTATTAATTCTTTTTTTTTTTTTTTACTGTTAATATAATAGTTTATGATATATATATATTATATATATACTATATATATATTTGTATATAATATACAATCATATGAACAATAATATTCCTATTTCTTTAAGTAATAGTTATTGAAATTTATATGCTATAGTGGCAAATAAATGATTTTTTTTATATGCTTGGATTATGAATATTATCATATTCGATTTTTGAGATGATTTTGTCAGGGTTATTTTGAAATGCCAAATTTAGAGATTTAATTGTGATTTTTTATAATTTTATCTTATTTAAGAGCAAGATTCAACAAGTATTTTTATTATAAAATATTAAAATTATTAACTGTATAAATAATCAATTGTCCGTATTTCAATTTTCTGGCTACATGGTTTTTGGTGATTTCTCTGAAATTATTCATTTTTTCTGTGTTGTGACACTTCGATGACAAGCAGCGAGAACATATTTTTAAAAGGACCCGTAACATAGTTGACCCGCCGAGTAAAAATTATAAGAGATATTTCTCAATGGCACTACTAAATTAATACAAATACACTACTAACAAATAATATTTGATTCTTAATCAATAGTAATGAAACCATCTATTTGGGTTCTATTTATTATTATTATTTACACTGCGTCAACATGATTTGGAACTTTAAACGGAATGTGTTTCTATGTTAAGATTAATTATTGTCCTTGATGCGATGGATTTAAGTCGAAATGTGTATTCACGTCACAATTGTTCTGTTATGAGTCGTTATTATCATCTTGACACGAAAACTGTGGAAAATATATAAATGTCTCGCTTGAGAATTATCTGTAGTATAGCTCGCAGTTACAGAGTTTTTTTTTTTTTTTTTTTTTTTTTTTTTTTTATAACACCTCTTGAGGTCACTTCGTGCTCACCCGTCCCCAAAACCTTGGGTCAAGGCATAGCACCGCATACTCAACTTCCCAAGACTAACCTTATTAATCTTATTACGCTAAGGCTTCCTTTAATCGCTTCCATAGCTATCTCCTCTGTTCCAATCTTTGCAGGATCTTTTTCTAGGTAAGTCACAATTCGATGTTTTACGCTCCAAGGATCCAACACACCACCGATACTACCTCTAATCATCACTCTCCACATCATCTGAGGTAGTATTCTTAAGTCTTTAGTTTATTTCCTCTTCTTTTCGATACGAGGGCACTCTCTATATTCATATTGGGACTCCCAAACTAAATCTTTTGTCCTTTGCCCTGTATTTCAATCACAACTAGTCCTCGACCAATAATTATTTTGGAAAAAAATTTATTCTGTGGGTATTCCAAAATCAAAAGCAATTTGGGATATGGTTCATTCATCAACTATTGCAGCGGGTTTATATTCAATGGTTATCAGGGGATATCATATTTATAATCATTTACAGAGTCATGTAGTGACATTTATTTAGGACATTTATGGAATTGTGTCTTCTCGGCCTACAGTCCCATACGTAGTTGAGCCGTGTTCACATCCCCGGATAATATATGAAGCCAGTTCCGCGTTTCTCCACCAATCTCATTTATTCAGAGCATCAACTCCGCTTCAATAGGGCCCATTTTTGAACCAATTGGTCTTAAGGCAACCAGTCCTGAGCATCGATAATCTAGCTTCTCTCGATATCATTTATTTTCCAGGAAGAAACTCCCCATTGCCAATTGTTTCTATAGATTTTTCATCTTATTGAAATTAAGAGCCTTGTTTCATACTCTTTTTTCTTAAATGTTCTTCCCATGTCGTTAGACCTATTCCCATATCAGCCTTTCTTTCTTGTTTTATAATTTTTCTAATAATTTATTTTCTCTTACCGGTACAGTCAATTTTCAATTTTTCTAACATTATTTTAAAAGATTAAATCTATGAAGAATTATTTTTCTTTTTTTTGCTATTGAAGATTGTGATGGTTAGGTGTTTATGTTAATAAATTTTTTTTTTTGGTTTTTTGATTTAGAACTCTGTAGGTTATCCTCCTGTTTCATCTCTAAGGGTTTGCTATCTATATGAGGCATCCTCACCCTCCCTTTCATCTGGGATGTATAGTAATGGATTATTTGAAGTTTGCAGAGATCAATATGGTGGAGGTGTTTTGTTGTTGTGTCTTTAGAATTTGAACGTTGCATGCTGGTACCAGTCCACAATTCCAAAAGTGTATCTCATTACTGGCAATCCACTCTTTTTGTTGTTTCATTATTTGTTTATTGGTTTTAATTCTTTTTTCAATATGTGTCCTCTCTTTCGAGATGTACTCCTTTTGCTTTCTTTTTAACTGTGAATATTGTATCAATCTTGTACAAATCATAAGCCTATAAATGTCTTTTACTTCCTTCCTTGTTCCAGTTCTTTGATTTCCATGTTAGTAACCATGATTAGGATTCCAGGAACCTGGAACTGGAAAGGGACTTCCTGGAAGTGAAAACTAGGGGAAAAAAATAACAATAAAATAAAAATAAAAAAAAATAAAAAAAAAATAAAATAAAATTAAAATAAAATTAAATAAAAGCTTAATAAAATTTAAAATAAAAATTAAAAAAATAGTTTGCTTGCGCGATGGTATCTTATTTTCGGTTGTTTGTTTGTGGCGCCGCCTCCGTCTGACTTGTATGGATGGTTCGGCCGTGAGTGCACCCCTTTCATGAGAAAGGGTGCTTGTTACTTCAGATACGGAATTTTCTTAGGAATGTTGAAATGCACGGAGGTGCATTAAGAGGAGAAGAAGGAGGAATGAGGAAGGAGAATGAGGAAGGAGAAGAAGAGAATGAGGAAGGAGAGAAGGAGGAATGAGGAGTAAGAATGAATGGTGTTTGGAACCCCCTGGAGGAGGTCCCACTGAATAAAATAAGAAGAAGAAATGCACGGAGTGAATAAGAGGAGTAGGAAAGGAGGAAGAAGAAAAGATGGAGAAAGGAGACTGAGAAGGGCAAGTTATGCCGGCCACCGGTGCTGAGGCCGGATGAACGTGCTAGAGCTTTGTAAACATCGGTTTTTTAGCCTCCAGATGACATTTTCTATTTTCCAAATCTCGTTTTCTTTTTATATCATCAAACTAAAATATACTTTTTTGCTATGTCTTCAGGTTATACGTCAAAATGGATTTTTATTATAAATTTTTAATTCTAATCTTTTTAATTTTTGTTTTTCAATTTATTATCTTTTTTGATTACTTTTTAAATTTTATTTGCTGTTAAACATTTTGTTTTTACCAAAATTTTATTCTTTATATTTTTTAATTTTTGTTCAATTTAAATTTTTAATTACTTGTTTAAATCTTTAATTCTTTAAACATTCAGGATTTTACTAAAATTTATTCCTTTTTATATATATAACTTAAAATAAAATTGCATTTTTACATCCATAAGCAGTAAATCACAGTAAATCAGGTTTTAATCAGCTACCACTCCACCTCCTACCATTCAATGATCTACTTGATCTATTGATCTATTGATTCCAAGTCATAATTTTGTATATACATTATACATAAAGGTATATTTATTTGTTTTGATTTTCTTTAAATATTTGTTATTTACTTAAAAAATTTCATTCTTTTTATGTTTATATCTTAAAATTTTGTGCATTTTTACATACCCTAAAGCAGTAAATCAGTAAATCAGTACATTAAACCACCAGCCCCACCCCTTCCCACCCTTCCATGATCTATCGATCTATAGATTCAGACTCATATTATAAGATATCTCTTTTTTTATGTATAACACATAAACATAAAAATAAGTTTCATTTATATAATAGGCCAAACAATGTTATGCCTAACGTAACAAAGTTTTTCACATTATTAAGAAAATACATAACCTGAACTAAGAATATAATGTACAACGACCAAAACCCTAACACAACTTACGCACGAATAAATCTAACTTAACAAAGTTCCATACCTAACAACATTAAAGTAACTACTCAGCGTACAAAAAGACGTAAATTCACACTTTTTTCAAGTATATCTTAACATGTCAATGTTAACTGTTTACATTGACTATCGGTTCAATATTACAAAATTTTATCACCAACCCTGTCTAAATTATCATACAGACCAGCGGAAGTATGCTAACGTAATTAACATAGTAATACAATTAACATAGTAATATTTCACAAAAATTCGAAAACTCGCTAACTATCATAATCCCCAACGGAATAATTGCAATCATAAAGTTTTTTTTCAAAAAACAATAAACATAAAAATAACAAAGTTTTTTCCAACATAACATGAAATCACACTCTCTTGAATAAAATATCATAGTAAAGTGTAACAGTTTAATGGATTTTAAGCACAAAGTAGCAATAATCCCGAGTTCAATCAAACACCGACCCATTCACTCCCTACCCTACCACCCTTCCGATGATCTATCGCTCTACGATCTATTCGATTCAAAAGTCATATTTTGTCAGTATCCATAAAAATAGTTCTTTATATACAACCAACGAATATTTGCTAAACGTAACAAGTTTCTAACATCCAATAAAAGATGAACATATCTAACCCCTTGGAACTAAGGAATATAATGTATAGCGACAAACCTAACATACCTTACGCCTGATGCTAAACAGCAACATTATCAAAGGCATCCATACTTAAAAATCAGTAAAATAAACAACATTGCCATTACAGATTCGTTATCCTGTCACACTTTTTCAAACGCATCTGTAAACATATCATTGGTATTTTACCTTACATAAATATACATTTAACCAAAATTTATTCATAACCTTGCCCTAATTTTCTTATGATACAGACCAACGAAGTATATCTAAGTGTCAAAGTTTCAACATCAATAAGTTAACATATCATAACCTTGAGACTAAGGAATTAATCTACACAGAGGTTAATCATACCAATACCTCACGTTTGTGAGATAAGTCTGCTAACAATTTACAAGTTTCATTACTTATTAAGTAAGTAGCTAACGACGACATCACAAACTCAAACAATGGAAAATAATGAATCATCAGGCAGATAAAGCACGTAATATTTAACAAAATTCTTTAACAAAAAGTATCAAACTATCAAAGAACCAAGCATTTTGAACTATGAATTGTTTACAAGCATTCACCAAAGTGTCTTGCATATCAAATATACATCATTGTTGAACTATGATAACGTGAACATTGGCAAAAATCACTCAGTCAAACATTATAAAAAAACCTATCGATCATACAGATAAAGACAGTAGGATAATAGAAACTTTTTTTTTATTTTACTTATTTAAATTTATCTTCAAACTTTTTTTTATAAGTTTTTCATTAGTTTTTATGTTATACTTTGTAACTTATTTATTTTAGTTTTAATTTATTTTTTATTTTTTATTTATTATACAAATAAATTTCAATATTTTTTGTTAAACTTTTATATTATCTTTTAAGTTTACTGTCTTAAAAACATTTTGTTTTAACTAAAATTTATTTCTTTACATGTTTATAACTAAAATTGTATCATTTTACATACCCTAAAGCGGTAAATCAACATGGCTTCAAAATACCCACTCCACCTCCTACTACTCCGGTGATTTATTAGAATCTATTGATTCTATGATCTATTTAGCATCTAATGATATCCACTGTGCATATAATATGAGTATCTTATTGTAGATAAACATACATTAGCAACATTAAATTCTGCTGCCAGTTGCTTGTTGCTTGAAAGTCGCGTTTGTTGTTGGCATTTGTTAGAGTGTTTGATGTTGTTGTGCTTGAAATAGTCGCGTTTGTTGTCTTGCGTTTGTTGTTGCTTTCGTTGCAGTTTGCTGTGTGTGTTTTTGTTTATTTTGTTGTCTGTTGTTGTTGCTGTTGTTGTTGTTGTTGTTAAAATATATCAAGGTTCAAGATAGTAAATAGAAATATAAACACTTTTTTCAAACATTATCTCGTAAAATATTAATGTTAATTTACATTACAAACCAGAAAAAACTAAACAAAAAATAATATTGCTCAACTAGCTAACTGACATACAGCATTCATTTAACAAGGTAACTAAATATTACAGAAGTTCAATTACAAGCAAGAAGTCAGCTAAGCACATACTCGGTCTTTCATGATGCCACAACGCCAAAAAATATTTTTTATTTTATTATATTATTATTATTATATTTATTATTATTTTATATTATTTTATTATTATTAATATTATTATTATTATTCATTATTATTATTATATCCACATAATAGAATTCTCACCAAATAACGGTCGATCCACTTTGCTGCAGGTCTCACAACTAGAACATTGGTAGGCTAACAATTGCTTCTACCAGAACTAAACATTTACGCAATTACTATGTTCAAGAGTACCATCAGAGAATTGTATTTAGCCATGCCATCAACGGACACAATGAAATTCAAGTGATCAATTAATCTTAATACTATTACAGCATGATGAAGGTACAGAATTCTATACTTTGTAGCCAGTCATCTTTTGCGAGTATGAGAAGGGTAAATAGATTTCAACAACAATAGCTACCTTTTGTCCTTACTTAACATATGTTTTTTTATCTTAAAACAGTAGTTTTATATTATTAATGATTAATTATTATTATTATTATTATTATTATTAATTATTATCATTGATTTATTATTATTTTATTATTATTATTATTATTATATATTATTATATCAAAATATATTGTATAATGAACATAACAAACCCTAACAAGCAATAACACACAACACACATTCTACAATCGAACACTCTTCAGGAGCGAGATTACATGAAATTTTATAGCGTATATTCCTTTTTATTAGACTCCCGGCCACCTTTCAGAAAAATATCAACACGAAACTAATAGAAAATTTTTTATTGCTATAGCCACTGACAATAAAGTTGATGGTAATACCTTCATTATATTCTATAACAAATTGGTAGGCTTTGGCACAGGCGCCATCATAACCAGATGCGATTTGCAGAACTGTTAATATGGGTTGTTGAGTTTATATATTAAATTGACGAAGCTACTCGAATGACGCATTTCTTAATCAAAGAGCTCTTACGTCAACCTTTAAACACATTCGTTAGATTCTGCACCACACACAACACACCACACACACACACACACACACCAAAACACACGACCACACACACACAACCACACACACACACACACCACAACACACACACATTTCGATAATATTTCGACGGTTGATAAATAATTAAATAGAGGTAAGACAAAAAATTGTTATTTACATTTATTATTCAGGAATATTCTGTACATAGAAAACATTAAACATTGTGCAATAAACATAGATGGCTATTTATAATATATATAAATGGAGGAGATTAAAGTCCCCTAAAACCATAGGATGCTGTTCGAAAAGAAATTTTATAGAAAACCGCTTATCAGCTGTTGTTGCGATCATCGTTGGTCCGGATACCAATGACTAACACCTCCATATTAATTCCGGCTGAAAAGTTAGTTGAGGAACTTACTGCATATTAGCATAACCCTCTTAGATTAACCTCCGTGGTAAAATTAGCATTGGATTCTCGGATTCTTCTATCATCGACTAGCCATTTTTATTGAGGCCACGGTATTCTTTCAGTGAATATCAATCTTTCATCGAACATTATCAATTTGTATTTAATCATTGCTTTCACTGTTTACATCATCATGGTTCTATTCGATATCTAATACATGCTTCATCGGACCATACTATTTTTCAGAACTCATGATCATACACACAAACTTTAGCAGTTTTTAAAATTAAATATTTTTGTATCTTTATTGATTGTAAGGCCTTGGCCTTTACACATATATTTTTATATTCATCTGCAGTTCTTTATTTTCTAAACAGCATAAGACTATAGGCTCCTTAAGATCCATACAAAAGAATCACTAAGCTCCAGGACAGTTAATCTGCTATTTCACTCTTGTTAGTTACAGCCTAAAAGTTCCTGTTTCAGGACTTCATCGTTTTTCACCCAGCGACAAAAATACCAAGACATGGTATCGCATAGTGTACAACTTTGCCCTTCTGTGTTTGTTTTACTTTGTTTAAAGGTGTAGGAACATATAATTTGTAAAATCTGATTATTGAAGTGTGTGTACTCATAGAATCAGACGGGAAGCTAGGCTTACATATTCTGAACTAGCTAAGCTAGACCCCTGCTAGATCGTTCGCACTAGCGCATTCTATAACTGTTCTCGAAATAATACTTCATTACTCTCAAACCCCTATTGTTCCAGGTATTTTTTCTCCTTTTTTGGATTGGATTATCTCACTATATATAACGTACTAAATATATAATTATAATATATTACGCTTAAGTATATAACTAAACTTTATCAAATATCTACTTATCATATTATTTTAATTTAATATTCCTCCTATAATTAATCATTTGATTATCTAACTTATAATACTATCTGTTGGCTAAATCTTTCTTATGTAATGTTTATTTTTATGCATATATTATTTATTTGAAATGCAATAATTATTTGTAATACATAATGCATTGCGTC
>JABUQX010029299.1:20000-32007 GCA_015478945.1 Trachelipus rathkii | reverse complement strand
CAAGGGGATAGTATGCTTTTGTTTTACTGCTTACTGCTTTAACTCTCTGCTTTACTGCTTAACTCTCTGATTTACTGCTTTAAACCTCTGCTTTAACTATTTATTAACATTCATACCTTAAAACAAAAATAAGCAAATGAAAAGGGGTGTTTATTTAGCACCAAGGAGATATTAGTATGCTTTTTGTTTTCTGCTTTACTGCTTTTAACTCTGTTTTTACTGCTTTAACTTTCTGCTTTCTGCTTTAACTTTCTGCTTTACTGCTCTAACTATTTGCTTTACTGTTTTTAACTCAGTAATATTTATTAACATTATGTTTTCTTTTATATTTTTTATTTTTGGTTTTAATTACTTTTTATTATTATTTCTATTTTTATTTTTTATTTTTGTTTTATTACTTTTTATTATTATTTCTATTTTTTTTTTTGTTTTAATTTGTAATATAAGAATAAAACACAACAGAGTTTCTGTTATATTAAACATTTTATTTTAATAAAATTGTAGAATTTTATTAAAAACATTGTACTTTAACTGCTTTCATCTTTAATTAATCTCAATTTCATTATTCACTTACGAGTATGGATGTGGAAGAAATTTTTACGTTCCGAGTCCGGCTACATGTCCTTGTGCTGGTCCTACCGGCTGTGGTAAAACCTTGCTATTATTAAATATTTTTAAGGCCATGGAGATTTTTTAACAAAAACCTGTAAAAATAATATGGTGTTATAATGTTAATCAGGAAAAATTTAAAGAAGAATATAAAGATGTTATTCAATTTCACGAAGGCATATACGATATTAGGTCGCTGGACAATATACATGGACACAAAATTATTATATTAGATGATTTAATGCACAAATTGAATTTGGAATAGCAGCAAGCGTTCCCAGTTTATTCTCACCATCTAAATATCTCTGTGTTTTTATAACACAGAATCATTTTTCATCAAAGCAACATATGCGAAGTGTTCTTAAAACACACAGTCATTACTGTTGTTTTGGCCAGAGAGCGACATGAGTCAAATTAATGTGTTGGCAACTCAATGTTCCCTACTCAACGTAAAGAGTTCCTTAAAGTATATAAAGAGGTTTACTTTCGATCCCACACGGTATTTAATGTGTGAACTTCATCCCAAAAACACGCACAGAGTGCTGCTCCGTACCAACATGCCCTATGAGATAGAAACTGTATACATACCTGATATGAGTGCTCTAGTTGCAAAGTATTAACCTCTTAAAAATTAAAAAGTTGAAACCATCTGAAAAACGTAAACTAATTACTGAGGATGAGAAATTCATCCAGTGGTGTATGTGAAGTCTGTTTTAATCTTATAAAAGGAAATGTTCCTTTAAAAAGGCCTAAGAAGGTAAAGCTACGTCGTTTTAGAAACATCATTAAAAAACTCTCCTCACATTAAAATTTGAAAAATAAAAAGAAGGTGTTTACAGAGAGGAGGAGGCGTATTCCTGCCATTACTCTCTCCGTTATAGCTCCCCTGATATCTAAGTGGTTGTCCCATAATGAAGAAGGTTGCTGTACTTCCATATAATGAGTATGAGAAAATGACGTATAATATACAGCATCTTGTATCAGAGGTATAATTCAGTTCCTCAGATTCATCACCCACAACCTCAATATGGCCAGTTATTGCAGCACACTGTGCAAAATCCACAATCACAGTTTCATCATTCACAGCCCCCATACACGCAAATATTACAGCCCAATGCATTGACATTACAAGCTCTTTCACATCAGCAGCAACAGTTGCACCAACAGAATCCTTATATTGTGTGAACGAGTCATTTTCTTTCCGAGCAGGCCTCTACCTCCTAGTTATATGTTATTCTAAAGTTGACAGATAACCAAATATGAGAAAGAAGTGTATCGGATATTAAATTCAGACGTTAAACATCCATGAGAAACGCCTCTTATACCAGGATGCCATACAAAAATTGATTATCTTTAAGACTTGCATCTACATCCATCTCTACGTATTCCGCTAACCGATAATGTAAGATATTCCTAATGAAGTAAAACTTGAAGTGAAAATGAAAGATAAAATTTAATAATTCTAGAGGAGAGCTTACCTATTAGAGTGCTTAAATCAGAAATAGCTTTATATAATATTTTAAAAGACAAATTAACTTTGAATGAAGCGGGGCAGATCGTAATTGATTGATGAAATAGTTAAAGGCATCAAATATTGTGGACTTGATAGCTGATCTCTCACGTAACTGGAAGAAAGGCTGGTACAAAGGATGGATGATATCAAAACAGAACAGACTATTAATTTTCCCAGAAGTTTAATCTTAAATACAACGCGATTAGCAGACTTAGATAATATCCCCGTTACGCCAAGACCTGATTCAAGTCCATCAGGCTACTTTTACGCATAGATAAATTTAAACGTGTTAACCAGAGGACGAAAAGAAAAACACCTTATAATAGGCCTAGTTGGATTAAATCGTAATTATGATTATCATTATATATATATATATATATATTTATTTCTAGCTGTAATGTTTGTGGTATAAATAAATGTTATTTTAAATCTTTTTCTCTTTCTTTATCCCTTGTGACCTTAATACTTTTTTTTTTTACTAAATATATATATAATATATATTATATATATATATATATATATATATATATATATTATATATATATATATTATACTATATATATAATATATATATATATATATATATATAATATATATATACGCTTACACGTGTGTCAGAAGACAACATGGAGGCGAGGAGGTAGTTTGAATAAGTATACTTCATCCTGAGGGGCCAATAGTTTTTGGTGGGGGTTTCACTAGGTTTGCTTTAAGGTACCCTAATATTGAGAAAAAAGAGTTAAAAAGCATATTTGGAGGGAGTGAAGAGGGCATTTACTCTACATAAACCTGTAAGAAAAAATTTCCTACACGGAAAACCATATCCCGCAGCTCGATAAGCATATGGCAGTTAGATTTATCGGAAAATGATTTAAATACGCTCTTATATAATGAAGGTTTCTCAATATACTACTTTTTAAATTGACGTATACTCTAGATACTTTTGGTGGTTGAGGCCAATAAAAGATAAAAGATCAGCTACATCGCGATTCTGTACTTGAAATTATAGAGGCGAACGGAGAACACCTAAATCATTCTGGACAGATTCAGGAATGGACATTCAGGGGCGGAGAGTTTCAGAGATGCTCTGGGAGTATGTATAAGCTATTAAATACATTTTCCGTAAACACAGCGGCAATAGTGAAAGAGTCCAACGTACTATTAAAGAACGCATGCATAGGTATTTTACTAAAATGATTGCTTTTAAATATATTGATATACTGGACGATCTGGCTTATTCTTATAACAGGTCTTACCATAGAACTATAAAGTCAACTTCTTTAGAGATGTAAAAACTAGAGGACGTATGGCGTATATGGGTGAAAAAGAAAACAAATAAAAGATAATTCAGGAATAAAGGTAAACGATTATGTAAAGTATCTCGAACCGAAGAAAGGTTTAGAAAAGGATATGAATCCGGTTGGGCTACGGAGGTTTTTAAAGTCCACAATATCCAACCATTCAGTCGTGATATTTTAAAGTTATATTATCTGGAAGATTTAAATGGGGAAAAAAAATAAAAGGCGGATTTTATAAACAGGAAATACAAAAGTAGTTCAATCCTGTAACTCATGAATATAAAATGAAAAATATTTTTAGTACCGAGAGGTTAAAGGAAAAAATAAGCAGCTACTTGTGAAATGGAGGGGATATCCTGCCAAGTTTAATACTTATATAAAAGCAAGTGAAGTTAAGAATCATTAATCAGTTGTCATTATAATCATGGAGAGTGTAGATCACTTTTATATAACTCTGCCTTCTTCAGCCTCCTTGGATTTACATCCTGATAATAAACTCTCGGATTTTACAACTGTGCTAATGAATCCTATACAGCTTGAAAGAGAGGCATACGAAGTAAGAATTTTGTGAAATGATATTAAATACGGACATGGAAAATTTACCTCACAATCTATTCTGGATGGGGTGTACAGAAGTGTAAGAATGTGTTGAACTATATGCAAGGGACAGATACTCGTTATCTGAATAAAGGACTACTACAATTGCCAAAAAGATGAATACGACAACATTTGCTACAAAAGAATACTTCTTTGAAGAATTTACTTTGCGGAGGTCATATTTTAAATCGGTGCCTGCTATTTTTAGTCATTTAAACGTTCTCTTTGATATGAGTATTATGTGTAAGGACTTGGTATACAAAACTGAATTGCGTACCTATGAAGATAAAGTAATAATATCTTTAAGTTCAAAAGTAAATGTAAACCTACGAGACCGGGACATGTTTTTTCTCGAACGATCACCATGGCAGCGTAAACATATTCGTAGACGTGATGCTGAGTTGGATATACTTCATGATATCCCTACTATGTTGAAGAGGGTTATACTATCTGTGGAGAATAACCGCATGACTCCACATGAACTAAAAGATGAAGCAGATCGAGTACTGCATTATACATGTACCCCATCCGAGATGCTCAATCATCCAGGTATGGCTTATGTATATACAAATATAATTGATCATCAATATGTAGGTAATACTAAAGCTCCTTTATTAAGAGTAGTATATTTTCCTAAAGAGAGTAAAGTTATAACATTCCCTAATGTTCATTATCTACCTCTGAATAGATCAAATTTTGACTCTGTACGCGTGCATATAAAAGATGTAGAAGGAAATCCCTTCCCCTTTACATACGGAGCATTGTTATGCAAAGTTCATATTAGAAAGAAACAGATGCAGTAATTACAGCATAATGGAATATATAAGAGGTGTAGTCAGATATATTTTTCATTCATTAAGGGCAAGATCCAATTTTGGGCTGGGGCTGGCCCGCATTTTCACTCCACTAAAAATGGACGAAGAAAGGGGTTTCAGGGAACAAAATGCAGAGGGGGTATGGCCTGGCCCCATTTTTTTGCCAAGCTATGGAGAAGTGCAAGGCCTCTGCTCAGCGAGGCGGGAATATATAGGTAAAAAAGCTATAAGAAAAGGTTTGCATACTATTCAAGATATTGCTGCAGAAAATAATCCTCGTACAGCATTAAAAAGACGTATAGCCCGATTTTTCAGATGAGATGTTGGATGATGTTAAGCGTAAAATAAGACGTAAAATGGCAGGTCAAGGTCGAGGATCAAGAAGATTGTCATAAAGAAAAAGACTAAGCGGAAAAACTTTAAAGAAAAAAATGTATTGATGTATTTGCTATTTAATTACTAATGATACCTTTTATACGAATGTGTGTATATAAGTAAGGTTTTTCATGAAAATGTTCATTATACGTCCCAGAGTTCGCCATGCAAGCATGCATTTCCTTCATCCTTCTCTCGTCCCTGATTGCTGTAAAGTGATTGGATCTCTTCTCATGAACCCTACACAGATTAGCGTTAGCGAGTCCAACTTTATCAGTATTAATCCTCTGCATTCAATTACCAATACAGATGTTCCTCTAGAGTTCAATATTTCCGGGTACTTCTGATCAATACCTTACCCTCTAATGTGTTTTTATCTTAAACGAAATTGACAAACCTGAATGGTACATGAATCTTCTGAACGGGTGATGACATATAGTACATATCAGAATCAAATTTCCTGTATAAATGTTTCTCCCAGGTTTGAAGTCTATCTTAACGGAACTTCACTAGGTGCATCAGCGGCTAATTTAATCCTTATAGAAGCTATATAGAACATTTGTTAAATATTCAGACGATGCTAAACAATCTCATATTTCAATCATGTGGTTTTTACAGTTTAAAGATGAAGCTGCACATATACGATAAAGCAGCCTAAAGTCATAAATACTAACTTATGACTCTACGGGTCGATTAAATGGCGATATCTTTTCTCAAGAAACTCATTCTACCATCTGTAGATACTAAAATCATTTTATTAGCGGTCAAATCCTAAATTTGCCTTAAAAATAAAAAAAAACCTGCTTGTTACAGCTGTATGTCCAGACTGTTTTCAAACTGTTGAAGGCTTATATCTCTATGTCAGAAAAGTAAAATTATCACACAGCGCCATTTGGAAATTGAAAATTCGCTTTTTGGAATACTACAAGAAAAGTACCTATTAAGAGAGTTGAAACCAAGATATTTAATTTCACTCAAGGGTTATCGAGTATCAATATCCCTAACATTGTGAACGGAAATCTTACCACAGAAAGTAAGTAATAGGGATTGTGGAACATGAAGCCACTCCGGAATTATTAAAAGTCACCCTATAAATTTCACACTTTTCGGACCTTAGGGTATCAGTTTAACATGTTGAATGGACTGCCTCACGGACGTGATTATGAAATGTTATACAACGGAGACCTTTCTCTCTTGTACTCGACCTTTTTACGACTTAATAGCCAATACTGTATCATTAATGATAGTGGGATAGGCTTAAATCTTGAAGAATACGCAAGAATAGTAATTTATACGCCTATGATCTTAAACTGCAGACCTTTCAGCTTGTAACCCTATAATTTCAACATTTTGAGAAAGGGTACCCTAGGACTAAGTCTCTCTTTTGGTTCGAGTCTACAATCACCCATCACTGTGTTGGTTTATCTTGAGCATCTCAACTCATTGAAATTGACCGAGTACGCAACGTACTTTTGAATTTTTAAAGATGAATGAAGAGGATATAAACGGTGTTTAAAATGAACCTCGCTTTTTAGGGGTGTGTTTGCTATTAACGAAATAAGCTCTGTAAAGTTTGGAGAAAGATACCTGCTTCATATTCAATACTTTGCCTCGTCACATCACCTCAACAGGACATTTGGATTTTCCGTTTATAGAGCAAAAACGATACTGTTCACATAATTGATTCTTTGAACTTAAAATTTATATTGAATAATCATTATATTACCTTATTTTTAAAATATAATAATGTAAGCTGTGTAAAAACTATGTCTTACCCTGTTCAACCCTTATATTCCAATTTATGTGGAGTCTATTGTATTTATTTCATTATATGTTTTTTAAATAATGTATGTTTTAATAAACTTGTAAATATATTTGATGCTAAAAATTTGTATGTCAATGATTTTATAGTTTCTGATTATGTAATAAATGCTTTAAAATGAAAAACGCGATTTTACTTCCCTTAAAACTCGTATATATAAAAAGGTTTTTAATAAATTTCTACAATTTTATTAAAATAAAATGTTTATATAACAGAAACTCTGTGTGTTTTTATTCTTACATTACAAATTAAAACAAAAATAAAAATAGAAATAATAAATAAAAAGTAATAAAACAAAAATAAAAAATAAAAATAGAAATAATAAATAAAAAGTAATAAAACAAAAATAAAAAATATAAAAGAAAACATAATGTTAATAAATATATGAGTTAAAAACAAGTAAAGCAGAAAGTTAAAGCTGTTAAGCTGAAAGTTAAGCAGTAAAGCAGAAGTTAAAGCAGTAAAGCGAAAGTTAAAGCAGTAAGGCGTAAAAAAAAGCATACTAATCCCCTAGGTGTTAGGTAACACCTCTATTGATTTCTGATTTACTGCTTTAAGGTATGTAATGTATATGAGTTAAAGCAGTAAAGCAGAGAGTTAAAGCAGTAAAGCAGAGAGTTAAAGCAGTAAAGCAGAGAGTTAAAGCAGTAAAGCAGTAAAACAAAAGCATACTAATCCCCTAGGTCAGGGGTCGGCAATCTTTTGAGTCGGAAGAGTCAAAAATTCAATTTACAAAAATTTAAAGTTTTTAAAAAGAGCCAAAAATTTTTTTCTTGCCAACAATAAATAGTATTCGCATAAATAAAGTTTTTTTGATAAAAAGAAAACTAATCTTTTATTCATAAGAAAAATAATTGTTTGGATTGTTGACAACCTTTTTAGCTATAATCCGAACAAATTAGATATATATATATGCATTATTAGATAATTACTTATTATTTAAGTAAAAAAATTAAAATAATTAAACATTTACTTACAACACTAACTTGTACTTCAATAACAACAATTGAGCAAACAAATTCAGTGGGAGCGATGGCTTTGCATGGTTATTCAATTATGAAAATTTAAACTTTACTAAACAATGTAACTTGTACTTAAAATAAAAAGAAACAATAACATACATTTGAGCAAACAAATTCAATGGGAGCGTTGGCTTTGCATGGTTTTAGAAAGTTTGGATAAATTTGGCTCATAACTTGTTGTTTTAAGTTTCAAACACGACTCTAAATTTTCATTTGTTAGTTGGCTTCTTACTTTACTTTTAATTATATTCATGCAAGAGAACGCTTGCTCGCACGAATATGTCGATCCGAAGATAGTCAGCACTCCAAATGCCAACTTCTTCACCTCACTGTAGCAATCTGGAAGACTATTCCATGCGTCGAATATAAGTGCCTCAACTCGCGGCATTTCTTTTAAAGCTGTCCACTTTTGTTGCGTTACGTACATACATTTCTGGACCTCCAACTCTTCCAACTTGCTTTTCAACTTTGTAAATTTTCCACTCACAAAGCTTTACTTTTTAAATCGATCAATTGCATTTCTAGAGATCCAGTATCAATTCCAAATGGCTCAATGTGGATTTCGTTACTATTTGTGTTGAGAGGATTTACTATGAATGCTAGAGTGGTTTTGTTGGTTTTGAATTGCTCAAATCTGTCAGCAAATTCATCTTTAATTTTTTTATAACTGTGCTGAAGTAATTCGTGTCAACAGTTTGCACGGGTGTGAAAGCGATATGGGTTTAAATTGAAAATGAATGTAATTTTCAGCTCTCCATCCCTTCCGCAAAAAGAATTAATTTTTCTTCAAAACAAACCAATTTTTCTACCAAAACATAGGCTGGGTTTCCCTTTCCTTGCAGTTTTAGATTCAGCTCATTTAATTTCGCTGTGATATCCACCATAAAGTAAAATTTTTGCAACCATTTGTCGTTCTCTAATTCAGGGTGATTAATGCCTTTTTCATTTAGGAATGTATTTATTTCATTCAAGCACAAAGCAAAACGTTTCAACACCTTACCTTTGGAAAGCCATCGCACTTTATTGTGAAGAAGGAGGTCGGAATACTGAGTCTCCATTTCGTTTAAGAATTCTTTAAACTGACGATGGTAGAGTGCTTTTGACAAGATGCTGTTAACAATCTTGATTACCAAATTCATGACCTCAACTATTTCGGCCGGAAATGTTTGGGCACAAAGCGCTTCTTGGTGTATTATGCAGTGAAACGTAAGAATTTCGTGGTTTATTTTGCTCTGAAGAATCGTTGTTGCCCCTTTATTTTTTCCTGTCATACTTCTGGCTCCATCAGTTGCTATTGAAACGATTTTATTTAAATCGATCTTATTGTCTTCAAGGCATTTTTGCACGGCATTCGCTATATCTTCCCCTCTAGTTTGTCCCGAGAGCGGTAGCAATCCTAGAAGTTCTTCTTTTGGACCTTGGGAAGACATATACCTGACAAAAAGGGCAACTTGTGCCGTGTCTTTTATGTCGCAAGACTCATCTATAGCAAGTGATAAGGCAGAAGAAAGTTGAATATCTTCCACCTGCAAATATGTTACATTTGAAGACATTTTAGCTATTCTATCTTGTACTGTTTTAGCGGATAGTGGCAAATCTTTGATTTTTTTCAAGATTTCTGGTTTGTTTTTGAAATCACGAAACAGTTCTTCAGATGCACGTATGAAGCAATCTTTGACATACTCACCATCTGTGAATGGTTTGCCTTTTTTTGCAATTTCTAGTGATACCGCGAAGCTTGCCAGATTAACATTACTTGTAGATTGCGTCCAGTTACTTAACACGGAACTTGATTGCTATTTTTGTTTTTGGAGCTAGTCTACAGCTTTTTTTCGTTCTTCTTCGGCTGGATATTTACTAGCAAACTGAGTATGTTTTTTAGTGAAGTGTCTCTCTAAATTTGATTTCTTATTGTGTGCGAGTTTTTCGTGGCAAATGAGACAAGTCGGAAGGTCATGAGTTGCATATGAAAGCGAACGACTCCGTAAAATCCCGATTGAATTCTCGATGCTCTTCTTCAGTTCTTCTCTTTTTTTTTTGTAGATAACAATGCTTGCGGTGAACCTGTAAATAAAGAATTT
This sequence comes from Trachelipus rathkii, assembly GCA_015478945.1. NCBI lineage: Eukaryota > Metazoa > Arthropoda > Malacostraca > Isopoda > Trachelipodidae > Trachelipus > Trachelipus rathkii. The sequence continues at coordinate 21,875 of JABUQX010029299.1, read as the reverse complement.
TTAAAAGTTTTATTTAGGTATCCAAAAACAGCAGATGAAAGTTTTGCAAATTATTTATTAAACCTTAGTAAATAATTGCAAAACTTGTCATCTATTCAGAATGATCGATTTTTAAATGTTTTTTTTTTTTAAATAAATAATATTTGCGTATGGAACTAAAGAGCCGATGCTTCACATCCAAAGAGCCGCATGTGGCTCGCGAGCCGCAGGTTGCCGACCCCTGCCCTAGGTGTTAGGTAATAACACCTCTATTGATTTACTGATTTACTGCTTTAAGGTGTGTAAAGTATATGTTTTTAATAAAATTTCGTACAATTCGTAGTGAAAAATGAATGACTCATAGTATATTTGAAACGAAATTCTTTGAATAGTTTAAACATTGACATCATATTTTTCGTTCACGCGATGGGGAATTTTGCGCCTGCGGGCCGCGGCGGCGGTTACGCGGGGATAGGCGCCTGCGGGCGCACGCGGCGGCGGTTAAGCGGAAAATTGCGCTGCGGGCGCACGCGGCGGCGTAATTTGCGCCTCAAGGCGCAACGCGGCGGTTTTCGCGACGGGCTGACCTGGGACGCGGACTTGCTGAAACGTTTGCGGTCACTGTCTCAACTGTGTAACTCTTTAGATATATATTCTGTCATGCTATAAGTGTTATAAAAATACTAACTCGTAGTAGGAAGCATTCTAGCAGATTGTAATGTACACCAATCGATTCCTCATAACTTATAACCTAGGGGTAGACTCCATATTAGGGCTATTCTAGCCTCATATTAGGGCTAGAAAAGGCTTGAAAAAGTGCACTCAGTTGGCACTATGTGGCACTCACTTGGCACTTCATGTGGCACTCACTTGGCACTGATTGGCATCACTTGGCCCTCATTGGCACTCATTGGCACTCACTTGGCACTCACCTGGCACTCCTGGCACTCATGTAATACTCATAGAACACTAATTGAACATCACTAGATACTCCTTGCGGTGATTGGGGAACCATTAAAGTTGAGGTTATCAAAGTTGGGGCATCAATACATCTGAGGCATCAAATTGGTACCGTAAGAATACAAAAAGGGGTTGGGCGAAAAATTAGGGGTGCCCGAAAAATTAGGGATGGCCTAAAATTAGGGTGGGCCAAATTGACCCATGGAAGACCAAGGGTTGGTCGGGTGTTTGTATGTTTGAAAAAGTGTAAATGTAAGTGAAAGTATCTATGGGTGAGTTGTAAGTTGTCCATAGTGTGCGCGTGTATAAGTGTAAGTGTGTGTTTGTGTGTGGGTGTGTGTGTGGTTGTGTGTGTGTGTGTGTGTGTAGGTGTTCAAGTTAGGATAGTTCCATACATACGTTCTCAAGTTAGGAACAAAATATGTGACGGGTGGGGCACGAGTGGCAGAATAGGGTGGGCCAAAAATGACCCATGGTATAAGGCAAGGTCAAGTCCGAAATATCATGTCAAACAAGGTTAAGACATCAAAAGGGCTAAGCCCTAAATGAAGATCAAAAATTACCGTGGGAAAATTGACCCATGGTCGAAAAAATTGGGGGGGTAAAATGGGGGCAATACGTACAACGGTTGCTGACGCACCGTTTGGCGCAACCCTTCTTCGAGGGTTTGCAAAAATCAGGGTTGCGAAAAAATTGGGGTTTTTGCAAACAAATTAGGGTGCCAAAAATCTCGTGGGCCAAAAATGACCCATGGAAGACCAAAGGGTTGGTCGAAAAATTAGGGTTCTCAAAAAATTAGGGTTCTCAAAAAATTAGGGTTCTCAAAAAATTAGGGTTCTCAAAATTAGGGTTTCTCTAAAAATTAGGGTTCTCAAAAAATTAGGGTTCTCAAAAAATTAGGGTTCTCAAAAATACCGTGGGCCAAAAATGACCATG
>JABUQX010029299.1:0-15000 GCA_015478945.1 Trachelipus rathkii | reverse complement strand
CGGAGCCATTCATTTCTCTACATCAACCTGAGTGTTTAATGATCTTCAACAATAACTCCCTCCACCTACTAATCCTTTTCCCTCACGTACATAATAATAATAATAAATAATATAATAAAAATACTTAAGAATCATAATAATAATAATAATAATAATAATAATAATAATAATAATAATAATAATAATAATAATAATAATAATAATAATAATAATAATAATAATAATATAAAGTGAAATGAAAGGATAGGGATTATACTCTCTCTAAATAATAATAATAATAATAATAATAATAATAATAATAATAAAATAATAAAATAATAATAATAATAATAGTAAACATAATAATATCACTAATACTTAAAAAGGTATATTATAATAATTTTAAAATTTTTTGTTATAGTTGAATGTTAAATATATTATTTATTTATTATTATTATTATATTTTTATTATTATTATTATAGTTTATTATTATTTATATTATATTATTATTATATTATAGACACAATAATATCAAAATTAATCTGTAACAGAATTCTGGAGATTTTTCAAATTCCAAAAACCTTCCTAACATTTTCTTTAATTTTCCGAGAATAATGAAAAAACAAAATTATTGCTTCTGAAACATACGACTTTCATCCACTCACGATTAATATTTCAAGATTATTACTTTAAAGAACAAGCAAGATTAAAAAATTAAACTAATAACAATTAGAAGAAATATACAAGAATAGGATAAGGAACAATTTAAAAATATTCGAAAAAAAAACAGTTGTGAGGTTTATATTTTTAAATCGTGCCTTTTTTCCTTTTGTTCTTTCTTTCTTTTATTTTCTAAAGTAAAAATGTTCAGCAATAGGAATTTCGTATATTTATAATATTAATATCGTCAAGCTTTCAGAAAATCAAAAATTCAACTCTTTGGTTTCAAAATTTAAAGGAATTTACTATTCATAGTTAATGCGATTTTCATGTTCCGCCTGCATATATGGTTTGTTGTTATGCTTACCTTGTTCTGTAACACTTGATTCATCGATATCAATGTAAGGGTGCTACATCCACTTCATTGAGCCAAATGTACACGAGTTGGTACACTCACTGCAGATGTACACACACGACACTAAAACAAAGATAATTTGAAGACTATAATAGCTATCTTGAATTATGCTTCATTATTTTTATTCTACGTTTCTTTAAATAAATTCAGTTTTGAACTCCTCTGTCATTATTGTCCAAGCACTTCGCTCTTGAATAAAATCGTTATTATCTATTTGTCGTCTTTAGGATCGCCAATATATTTAATATGTTTTAAAAAAGGTAATTAAATATTACGAAAGTTATGCAATGGCTTTAACAATGACAGAAATATTCTTAAAATAGTTAGAGGTAGTGCTGTAACTACCTCATGAATTTGTGAGTTATTTTTAACTTTTAGGTTTAGTATTTGCAAAATAAAAATAAAAAATGGTACCAATTTTATGACTATCGGCATTTGAGAATTAATATATTACATTATAGTTCTGCTTTGAAACTATACTTATTATTATATTAATTAGATTATTTATATTATTTATATTATTATTATTATTTAATTATATTATTATTACTTATTATATATTATTACTCTTTGTATGAAACTAGATTGAATAATATTCACACGTTATAATTAAAATTAAATAATATTAGCATTATTATTATTATAAAATATTGATATTAATCTATTATTATTATTATTACTATTATCATTAATAGTAGTAGTAGTAGTAGTAGTAGTAGTATATAGAGTAGTAATATTCTTATTATTATAAATATGTTAAATTTATATTATTATATGTATTTATTATATAAATCTTTTTCCTATTAGTATTTTATTTTATTTAACTATTATCTCTTTCTTGTTCTCTTTCATTTATTCCATTTCCTGTTTCTAAAGCAATATTTCGATGTACAAAAATGCACATTAAAACGGGTAATACGTCAGTAGCGGACACAGTTTCGACTTTTCTTTCAAAGGTCTTTTTTCAGAAACAGTTATATATATATATATATATATATAATAATATATATAAATATATAATATAATATGTTAAATTTTAATATTATTATTATGTTGTAAATATAAATATAATATAATATATATAACTATAATATATATATATTAGGAAGAAAAAGAAACACATGCAACAACATACATACAACAACAACATACATAACATAGGTAAATAAATACATAACATACATACATACATAATACAAACACTACATAAACCACATTTATACATGCATAGTAAATGTTAAATTGCATCTCTAATTACCAAATTACACTAACTCCTAATTTCTAGCATGCTCCAATAAAGTCGAATGGGGATTCAGGAGGCGAGACTGTAAAAGGTAATTAAAATAAAATTCCTTTAAAAATAATTAAATAAATATTTAGTATGAAAATGAAGAAAAAATTTAAAATAAAAAGGAAATTTAGTCAAAAAAAGGAATAGTTATATATTCATTTAGTTAAATAATTTTTATTCACATAAAAACTCTAAAGAAAAGATATATTGTTTACTAATTTAAAGTATTAAATAAAAAAAAGTATTCCTTAAGAATGAATTCCTGGGCATCAAACTAAATTAGAATAATCCACATAATGCGAACTCCATATCTTCAATGCAAGGTTTGAAAATAAGTTCTAATAACCTTTTCAATTTAAGCTCATTAAGCACAAGAAATCTTGCCTAGTGCGTCTAAGGTTACTGAGGATGGTAGTTTTATAAACAGTGTCCGCAACACAAATAGATATTCCCAAACTATCGCGCCAAAAACAATCAACTAGATCGGATGTCAAAAAATTCAACTAAAAGGCATGTTCTGGATCGATTCCCTTTTGAAGGCGAACACGGTTTACGAGATCTGTAACCCGTTTCGCGGACCGGAATCTCGTTTTATCCAGGTAAAAATACACTGTTGAGATCAGAATCTTTTTGGGAGCAAAACTTGTTTTTTTTGAACCAACCCCTTTAGAAAAACCAAACCTTCATTTTCTCAACCTCAATATTTCGCGACCACACCAGCCAAGGATCAATTTTGATAACTATGCAAAGGTAATACCGATAAAGTCCTTAATGGAAATTGATTTTTATCAAAATTAAATAATTTTATTATTTTAAAATTCATGATTCCTGTCTAACAACCTTCAAATGAACTTTGTGTTAAAGTACGTATTGTAATTTTAGATGACCTGAAAATGAAATTAATATAATATATCATATATAATAATATATATATAATATATATATATATTATATTATGATATATATAATATAAATAAATAATAATAATATATAATATATATATTATATAATACATAAATATATATATATATGATATATAAATATATAATATATATATATATATACTATATAATAATATACCACTATATATATATATTAATTATATATATATAATATATATATATATAATATAAATGTATCATCACATCATCATCATCATCCATCGATCATTTCGGGTGGGAAAGGTTCCCGATTGAGGGAAGGTGTAGTCGCATAAACAGGAAACAGAAAATAGTAGAAGAGTATGAAGCAAGTCGAAAAAAAAAGCCCCTCCCCCTACCGTCCCCTTTAATACCCTTAAGTGAGAACTCGTCGGCAGTCAGACAGTCAGAAAAATCCAACCTTAGGTTTCACGAGACTGAGACGAACCCTCACTGGTGTCTCATGCATGTGGAGTTCATCCCCTGGGCCAGACCCTACAACCAATTCCTCACCAAAACCAGTTAAGTTCACTCTATTAAAGGCAGCTTTCTTCTTCCCTCTACCAAGAAACTCATTCCTTCTCCTTCAGGCATTCCCTTGCTGACTCAATCCACTTTTTCTCGTGTCGCAGATGGTCGATTCCCTCCACACTCACCAATAGCATTCGCATACCAACAACTTTTCAAAATTACCCTCAACCATCTCAAAAAATGAACTCGTCGTTTATCTCTCATTTACTCCTTTCTTACACACAAACTCCCTAATGCGTTCATTCCTCTGTTTACAATTCTTTTACCACCGAACACTCCCTAGATTGTCCATTCTGAACAAATGACCCTTAGATCTTATACCTTTACTCCAGACATAGTTTCAACTGCTATACATGAACGCAATAACAAACATAAGTATAGGAATCACATATCCAATGAAGGGTATATCTCGACCCTTACCCAGCGTCTTACGTAGGATTTTGGCATCATTCCCCGGAGTGGCTATCTTTTGGGGACTTTTCGCGTCTGGGCGTCCACCCTGGGGGGTCGTCCCCCCTGGTCCCCATTTTTATATTCGCCATGAACGGCGTGTGTGCGTTTGTGCGGGACTGATGTCATGTATTTTAACATTAGTTTTTCCCTACCCTTGTTCACCCTACCCCCCTGTGTTCATCCCTACCCCCAATGACTTAACTTATAGGCTGACCAGGGCTCGAGCCCTGACTCATTGGTCTTCCCTGAGTGAAATTTGCCCAGCCTACTGGTACGTAGCTACTTTTGTACCATTCATTCCAGGCGTTTAATTTGGGTGGTTCCCCCCAGGGTAACCTATTTTATTGATTCGCCATGTTACGTGATCAGTGTGTATGGCATGAGCACAAGCTGCATACACAGTCATGAACATTATTTTTCCCTACCCCTTTGTTATCCCCACCCCCCTTTGTTCTCGTCACCCTATACGTTTAGGCCTACTAATGTGCTGTACGAGGCGTAGCAACGTCCATGAAAAGTAGCTGAGCTACTTTCACGAAAGTAGCTGAGCCTGTAGCTAAGCGAACATCTTAGTGCCGTTACTAGTTAAGTAGTACTGCACCGCCCCGTCGACAGCTCAAAAGTACTTCGTTTCAAAAGCCATCGGTTTGGCCACGTGAACGCAACGCGGACCGCCGGTCCGGAACCGGACGCGAGAGCGCGACGCAAAAATATTTCGCGGGTTTTGTTTTGTTTTGTGTTGTGTTATGATATATCCGTTGGGGGTATAATATAGTATATAATATATTATATTTATATATAATATTCTATATATATATATATATATATTATATATATATATATAAATATTATTAATATTATATATAAGTTATTTTTGTTTTTACTAAAAATTATGCTTTTTCAGTTAATAAAATAAATTTACTAAAATTTTATTCGTTTCAGTTTATAAACTTAAAAATTTACGTTTACATACCCTAAAGACGTAAAAGCGTTGCCCAGGAGGGGTCCCCCTCTCACACCCTCCTGGCGACACGTCTTTACGCTTTACGTCTTTACGCTTTACGTCTTTACGTCCTTAGGACGTAAAAAACGTGTTTTTACACCCCAAAGACTAAGACGTATGGCAACTGTGTGTGATGGGTCCCCCCCCCACCACCCCTCTGTCGATGAAGTCCTTTACGGTCTTTACGTCCTTACTCTTACGTTCTGTACGGTGTCACAACATCCAATTTGTTTATAAACATGTTGTGTGTGTCGGTGTGTGTGGTGTGTGTGTGGTTGTGTGTGTGTGTGTTGTTGTTTTAATTGTAGCAGACATCATAGCCAGATCAAATGAGACAGAGGATAGCTAAGTAAAACAGGATAGATATATATATAATTATATATATATATTAATATTATATGATAAAATATATAATAATATAATATATATAATATATATATATATATATATATATATATTAATAATATATATATATATATATATATATATAATATATTAAGGATGAAAAGATGAAACTTTGATTCTGGGTAGTAATGCGTTTTCAGTACTCGCTAATGAGGCTGAGGACCCACTTAATGGGTTTCTAACTGATGATGATGTATTAAAAAGGGGGTATTAGAGCTTGAAAAAGATAGGAGATGAGACTAGCACCAAAAAAACTGCTTATCGACGACTCTATTCAAAGATGTGTTAGTTAGAACTTTATAGTCCATTTCTATATTTATTTATTAAAACTTGTTCATGTTAAGATTCTAGTTTAGGAAAAAGTTCAAATTTTCAAAAAAACAAGTTTTTTGACCCTAAGCAGTAAAACAAATCGCGAGCCCCCCCCAATGGGGCTCCTCCCCAAACTCTGTCTATACTGCGTTTACTGTTTTACCTATACTGTTTTACAGTTTAGGTCCTAGTTATAACATCTAAGAGGTAGTTAGTAGATAGTAGTAGATAGTAGTAGTAGGAGTATAGTAGTAGTAGTAGTGGTAGTATAGTAGTAGTAGTAGAAGGGATAGCATGATAAGAGATATATGTACAAAGATCCCAAACCAGATAGCTAATATATATAACCATAACAAAATCACCAAAAACTCCACCAACAACAACAATGTCCACACCAACAACAACGAACAAAACCCCAAACAAAAAAACAAAACCCAAAAACAAGGCACACACACACACAGACAACAACAACAACAACAACAACAAACAACAACACAACAACAAACAACAACACAACAAACACTACAAACAAAAACTTAGTTCCCCCAAACTATCTTTATCAAAATATAACAACCATTATGGACACGGATAAACGTGACATTAACAAAATTCTCCAATGAAGCTAACTAACCCTGACAAACGTTTGCAACCTTGTAATTTCCTAAATAGCTAGATTTTTCAGATTGAGAAATTAATAAAGTCACTTATTTTATTTGAGTACGGAAACATTTCAGTGAAAGACACGTTTCTGCCCTAAGACTTAAAGGCAGTTGGCAATAGCCCCCTATGCCATGGTCATCACACCCTTTCTCCCGACCCGATGCTTTACTGCTTTACAAGCTTACGTACTTTGACAACCATTTTCATGAAAATAACATAATAATAATAAAAAATTCTTACTAATGCAACAAAGACTCGAACCAGAAGTAAAAGATGCTATGTTACATCAAATTAAAGCGGTAGAATGGATACAGAGTCGACTAACAGTGTTAGGATAGTGTAGTAGCGAAGTAGAGTAGTATAGAGTAGTGATTAGTAGTAGTAGTAGAGTAGTAGTAAGTAGCAGTGGTCTAGTGTAGTAGTTGGTAGTGAGTAGTATAGTAGTATAGTATATATATAGCTATAGTAGTATTAGAGTAGAGTAGTATAGTAGTATAGCATTGGGCTTTAGTAGATATAGAATGGTGTAGAGTTATAGTAGAAACTTGATTTACTATTAAATATACAACCCCAACTGCTATTCAATCGTATACGGTTTTATTATTTTCACTAAGCTGTGTAAACCACTGAGTTAAATTGTACATTAAATAAAAGTTTTCACTGAAACAGCCTCAAGCACTAAAGCTAGTTAAAACTAATCTAATTCGTATCAGTGGAATGACACCCCGACTGCGATTGGGCTGAAGCCTAATCACAGTGAAGCGATGTTTGATAGAGTCCGAAAACATAGATCGCTGAAAGAGAAGAAAGATGAGTCATCGGAGGCTCGAGTTCAGGAGCCTGAGTCGAGCCAGACAAATGGAACTGGATCCGAGTTGGAGCCGACTGAAGTCGTCCAGACGCGCTCTGAGTCGGCAATATTACTACGCAGACGCTGGAATATTTTTAGGGTTATGAGGGCGAAAAAAAATGGTGAATAAGTATATATTGATATATATATATATATATATATAAATATATATAGATATATATATATATATAATATATATTATATTAATATTAATATTATATATATATTAAAAGTTGATTAGAAAAAAACAATTAAAACTCGCAACTAAAGGGCACGATGATAGGCACTTAATGGGAAAAAGGCTATGGAGAGCACTGGACGAAGAGAGTATGAAGTACCACCAAAAAATTAAAAAGCGTAATAAAAAGTACTACAGCGGTACAAGAAATAAGATAAGGGAGAAGTAAGAGAGGAAGAAGGTTGGTTTGAGGTGAGTTCAGGAGGGAGACAGGGAAGTGCTTCGCCCCTGCTATTCATTATTATACATGGACTACGGACTGAAGAGAATATGTAGACGGGACATGAGCCACACAATACATACGGCAGATGATGCAGCATTGGTAGCAGGCGGAGGGGGACTTGCAAGGAAATTGAAACAGATGGGATGTTCCAAATGGTGAAATAGTATGAAGAGAATACGTAGAAGACGGAATATGAGAGTAGCTAGAGAAAGAACAAAACTGACATCAATACAAAGGAAGAGACTACAGCACCTGTTGGATAATCAAATACTGGAGTGATGATGGAGGGTGACAGATATACAACAGTAATGAAAGAAACAGTTACACCAAAAGATGTAAATGGTGATGTACAAAACAACACTGAACCATTATAGTGTATAGATCGGAATGTGCACTGAACACAACACAAATGAGAATTGGTTGAGAGAGTTACCCTGGAGATAGGCTGAAAAAATGGATCATAACTGCTATTAAAACCGCGGAGGCTTTATAAAAACCACCGCACCCACCCCCCTACCCCCCTCACCCCACCCAACTACCACCCTCCTCCCCTCCCTTCTCCCCCTACCCCCTCTACTCTTCGCACTGGCACTGCGTGGTCGACCACCCCCCTCCCCTGACCACTCCCCACCTCCCCACCCCCCCCCCCTCGCCCCCCCGCCCCCCCCCAAACCACCCATCCCATCCCCCTTCCACCCTCCCCCCCCTCTACCCCCCCCCCCCCCCCCACCTCCTACCCCCCCAACCTCCCCCACCCCTCTCCCCTCCCTCCCCCCCACCTAATAGTTAAACTCCACTACCCCCTAATCCACCCGTCCTCCTCACGCCCCCACCCCCCCCAAACCTCCCGCGCCTTCTACACCCCCCCACCCCAACAACCGCCCCTCCGCCACTACATACCCCTCCGCCCCAACCCCCCACCCATCCCCACTCTTCCCACCCTTCTCCCCCCCTCCCCCCATCCCCCCCTTTCATACCATTCCCCCTCGCCCCCCCCACCTCCCCTCTCACCCACTCTACCCCCACTCCCCACCCTCCCCCTCCGCGCAAACTCAAAACACCCTACCACCCCCCCTCACTAACACCCCTCCACCCTACACCCTTCCTACTCCAACACCTCCCCCAAAACCTCCCACCCCCCACTCCCCTACCCCACCCCTAACCCACCCTCCCCTACTTACAAACCTTTACCCCGCCCTCCCTCCCTCCCCCTACTACCCCTCTCCCACCTACCCCCCCCCTCCCCCCCTCAAACCCTCCCTACCTCCCCCCCCCCCCCCCAAACCTCTCCCCCACACCCCAAACGCCCTCTCCCACCTTATAACCTTCCACCCCCCTCCTTCCCTTCCACCCACCTCCCCCCAACCTCCCCCCCCCCGCCCCACCCCTCCCCCCACCCCCAAACCCTCCTTATTTTCTTTACATCCTACCCCACCTATCCTACAACCCCCCCAAAAACCCCCCCCCCCCCCTCCCTCCCTACCCCCACCCTGGATCACCCCTACCCCCCCTACCCCTCCCAACCTCCACCCCTCCCGCCCCCTTCCTTATCCCCACCCCTACCCTGTCTAAACCCCACCCCTCCTCCTCCCCCCCACCCACACCTCACCCCTATCCCCTACACTCCCCCCCTCCACCCTCCCCCCTCCACCCTCCACCCCTAACCCTCTCCCCTAACCCCCCCCCCCCACTCTCCCCTCAACCGCCCACTACACTCCTCGAAAACTCTCCCTCTACCGTCCTCCCCTTCCACTTCCTCTGACCACACCCCATAACCACCCCACCTCTTACTAACCCCCCCGCCTAACCAAAACCCCGAAACGACCCCCCTACCCTACCCCTCCACTACCCCACCCCTCCCTCACCCCCTCACCCTCCCCACACCTCCTTCCCCTTACCCCCCCTTTACCGCCAAACACCTCCCCTCTCTACCCCCCCCCCCCCTTCGTTCCCCCTCACCCCCCTCCCCCCGCTACCCCCCCTACCTTCCCCTCTCCCGCTCCCCTCCCAACCCCACACTCGCCCCCCCCTCCTGCCCACCCCTCCCCCTACTCCCCTCCACCCTCTTCTATTTTCCCCCCCCTCCCAAACCCCCCCCCCCACCTAACCTCCCCCCCCCCCACCCCCCTCCCCCCCTCCCCCCCCCCTTTTTACCCGCCACCATCTCCCCTACTCGCCCCACCCCTACCGCTAACCCCTCCCCCCACCTACTATCCTTTACCCTACTCCCCCCCCCCCTACCCCCCCCACCTCCCCTTCCCGTACGTCCTCCTCCGCCCCCCTCCCTCCCCCAACTCACCCCAACCTCCCTCCTTCCCACCCCCCCTCCCTACCCCCACCCCTTCCCCTCTCCCCCCCCCCCACTCCCTCCCCCCCTAACTCTTCCCCTCCCAACCCCCCCCCCCCCTCTACCCCCCACCCCCCCTACTTTCCCCCCAACCCCCTCCCTCTTCCCTACCTCCTCCCCACCTCTCCCTACCTACCCGTCCACGACCTTTCCCTACCTCCTACCCCCACCCCCCTCCTCCCCCCCCCTTCTCCCCCCATCCCCCCTCCCCCCCCCCTTCCGCCCCCCCCCCCCCCCACCTCCCTCTCCCCCTCTCATCCCTCTCCCCCTCTTCTACCCCCCCCTCCCCCCCCTACACCCGCCCCCACCCCCCGCCTCACCACCCACCACCCCACCCCCGACCCCCCTCTCCCCCAAAGACCACCCCTCCCCCTCCCCCAAACTATACCCCCCCCTACCACCAACCAAAACTCCCCTCCCACCCTCCCCCTCCACCCCTCCTACCGCCCCCCCCCCCCCCCATTCCCCACCCCTTAACTTTACCCCACCTACCTCCCTTACAATCCTAATGTATAGTTCACACTAACCCCTCCCCCCCCCCCCTAACCTTATCCCCTGCCACCTGCCACCAAACTTCCCCCCCCACCTTCCCCAACCCCCCCCCAACACCCCCTCCCCCCCACCCCCTCCCCACTCCCCCTACTTACCTCTCCTACAAACCCTCCCCTCCCAACTCCTCCTCCCCTCCTCCCTACCACCCGGCCACGCCTCCACCCCACCCCCTCCCCCCCTGCCCCTCTACCTATATCAAACTGCCCTCCCCTACCCCCCCCTCCCCTCCCCTGACCGCAACCTTTCCCCTCCCCCCCCCCCGAAACCCCTTCTGATTCTCTTCCCCCCCTACCTCCACCACCCCCCCCCTCCCCCCCCACCCCTCCCCCCTCCCCTCCTCCCCTCCCCCCCTCCTCCCCCCTCCTCTTCCCTCTCCCCCCCCTTCCTACTCCACCCACCCCACCCCCCCTCACTCCTCTCAAACTACCTTCACCCCCTCCTACCTCTAACCTCACCCCTACCGCCCTCCCCCCCTCCTACCCACCACCCCCACTTTCCTTCCCACCACCCCCCCCACCTACCCTCTCCAAACCTCCCTACTCCCCCCTATACCGCACCCCCCCCCCCCCCCCTTAACACGCAAAACGCTACCCTAAAACTCCCTACCCCTCCTTCCCTCCGTCTACCCCCCTCCCCCGCCCCACCCCCTCCCCCCCTCCCCCCACCCCCACCCTTCTTCCCCCCCCCACCCCCCTAAAACCACCCCCCGCCCCCCCCCCCCACCTCCCAAACCTCCCCCCAACCTACTACCCAAAACCCCTCCCTCCCCCCCTCCGACCCCTCCCCAAAACTTTACCCTAGAGAAGACCCCCCAAACCCACCTCCCCTCCCCCCCCTCCCACCTCCTACTCTCCTACCCTCCGCTCCCACCCCCACCCCCCCCCCACCCAACCTCCACCCTCCCCTCCCCCTCGTCGCCCTCCCCCCCCCTCCCCCCCCCACTCCCCCCTCACGCCCCCCCCCACATCCTACGTTTCCCCCACTACCACACCCCCCCCCCCTCCCCTACTCTCTTCTACAAACCCCAACCCCCCACCCCCACCCCACAACCCAACCTCCTCCCCCCCCCCCCCCCTCCTCCCCTTCCCCCCCTCCTCCCCTCCCCCCCCACCCTTCCACCCATACCTCTCCCTCCCCCCCCTACTACTACCCTACCTCTCTGCTCCTCCCCTCTCTTCCTACCCACCCCCCCACCCCCCCCCCCCCCCACTCCTACCCCTCCCCTCCCCTCCCCACTCCCCCACCTCTCCACCCTACCTACCCCCCCCTAACCTCCCTTTGACGCCTCCCTACCCCCTACACTTCCTACCACCCCCCCCTCCCTCGCTCCCTCTCCCCCCCCCCTCCGCCCCCTCCCCCCCCTCTCTCCCTCCCCCCCTCCCCCCACCCTCTCACCCCACTCTCCCCCAACCCCTCCCTCCTCTCCCCACCCTCCCCCTCTTTCACTCCTCGAAACCTAAACCCCCACCTCCCTTGCCTCCACCCTCCTCTTAACCCTCCCTCCCCCACCCCCTCCCCCTCTTCCCCCACTACCCACAACCCCCCCCCCTACGTATCCACCCCTACCCCCTACTCCCCCCCTCACTCCCCCCCCTTCCCCCCCCTCCTCCTTCCTCCCCACCCCTCCCCCACTCCCCACAACTTACATATCAGTTCTAACAAAACCCCTTACCCCCTCCCCCCCTCCCACCCCCCCCCCCCCGCCCCCCCCTCCCCCCTTCCCACCTCCCCTTCCCCCCCCAACCCCTCTTACCCGCAAAACTTACCCCTTCCCCCTACCGCCCTTGCCCCCCCTCCCCACCCCCCCCCCTACCCCTCCCCTACCTCCCATTCCCCACTCCCCTCCCTACCTTACCACCCCTTATCCCACCCCTTAAATCCCCTCTCCTACCCCTCCCTCTTAACCCCCCACCCTTCCCTCCTGCTCCTCCTACCCCCAACTACCGCCCCCACCTCTCCCGCACCCACACCCCCCACCCTTACCCCCCCTACCTTCCTCTCCCTCCCCTCCTGCCTACCGCTCCCCCCCCACCCCCTTCTACCCTCAATACTCCCTCCACTACCCCCCCCACCAACCCCCCCTACTTACACCTTACCCTCCCCCGCCCCCTCCAACCCAAAAACCCTCCACCGCTCTTCCTCTACACCCCCCCTCACCCCCCCCTACCCCCTTCCCCCCCCCTCCCCCCTCAACCCTTCCCCCACCCCTCCCTCCCCACCTTTCCTCTACCCCCCTCGCCACACCCCTCTATGTCGGAAACCCCCATCCTCCTGACCACCCAAACCCCCAAAAACCCTCCTCCCACTCATCCTTCCCCCTCCCCACCACTCCTCCCCCACGCCCTCCCCTTACGCTCTCCCCCCACACCCCCCAACCCCCCCCCCCCCCCTCCCCCCACCCCTACCTCTACCCCCCCCACCCCCCACACCCCCACCCCCCTTACCCCCCCACTAACCATCCCCCCCACCCCCCCTACTCCCACCCCTCCCCTCCCCCTCATTCCCCCCTTCCCCTTCCCTCCCCCCTCCTCCCAACCCCCCCCTCCGCACCACACCACCCTTTCCCTTCCCCCCAAAACCCCTCCCCTCACCCTCAACCCTGACCCGCCCCCCCCGCCCCACCTCAGAGTCCGCGACTTCCTTACGCTCCCCTCCCCTCCAACCCCTACCCCCCCACCCCCCCCCCCTACCTTCCCCCCTAGCCCTCGGTGCTGTCCTTATGCCACCGCCCGCTCCTCCTACCCTCTTCGCTCCCCCTATTGGTCCTAGCCTCCACAACAAACGCCCTTGCAGACTCCCTCCCTTGCCGTTTATCCTCCTTTCTCTCCTCACTCCTTCTTCCCCTTCGCTGACCCCCACGCAACCACCGTCACTAAAACGGCCACCCCGCAGTCAAACGACGTTTGGCCAGCCCCCAGGGTGAACCTTCGTAAACACCCCCGCTCCCCTGCCTCCCGGGTCGCATGCAGCCGTTCCTTGGCTTTTTTAACAGTTCTCTCGGGAAACCTCTCTTCCCGCGTTCCAACGGGACTCCCCCTACCTCCACACTACCCCTCCCTCCCCGCCCTCCCCCCCCGCCCCCCACCCCACTCCCCTACCCCCATACACGTTCTTCTTTGACAATTTCTTTACCTATGTATCCAATCATGTAAATTTAGCTGTCTTGAGCCACACTTCAATGTAGATCCGGACGACACGGTACGAAAATCACTCGCCGCCCCGCCTAATACATCATCAAGAACAACCTAACCTACCTGCACTTCCGCTTGCCCCCCAGCCATGTCGCCGCTTTCCCAACTTACACTCTCCCCCCCTACACACGCCCCCTGTTCAAACCTATCGCTCTTCTCCTGCCTCATCTTCCCCTGTTCCTAAAACCTAATCCAGCCCCCCCCCTACCGCTCGTATCCCCTTTCCCACTAGCTCCCCCCCCGCCCTCCCCCATCCCTTCTGTTCCTCCAGAACTTCCTTCATCACCACGATGATACTTGTCCGACACCTAAACTTCCTTCACCCCCCAAAAACGCTTTCTACCCCCTATCCCTTGCTCCGTCCGTCCCCAGCCCCCATCGCCTCTACTCCTATTGACCCCCTCCGGCCCCCCGTTCCTAGCCCATACCCCACGCCCCCCAGGCGTACTCCGCTAAACCCCCCACTTACTTATCCCCACTGGACCTACCCAGCTAGCCCCGTCCCCCTATAGCGCCCCCCGTTCTAACTGCCATTAGGTTTACATCCTAACTGCGCCTACTAAATATTCTTCACTTCAACGTCAGAATACAAGTTGAGAGTTGCACCAACCTTCTCCGCCTCCCGCCCGCCTGGGAAGACCGTCTCTAGCCCACCCACTCCTCGTTAGGTGCTCATAAGGAGGAGCGGCCCTCCTCCCCCCTCCCCTACCCGCAACTCCCCTACTGTACCCCACCTGTCCGTGGTTTTTTATATTACTTCTTAAACTCTCTACACCATAAGCTCTGTTACCTCTACTACCGTATTGCATATAGTCTATCTCTTGTCATTAGAAATAACCAGAACTACAATCACTACGATGACCGCAGTCTTCATTCGAGCACTTGTGCATTATGTATGCATACTTCCTCCTAGTTCAAAGCACAAACCACCTTATGAATCCCCCGTGCCCTTTATTTAACATCTTATCA
>JABUQX010029298.1:0-24105 GCA_015478945.1 Trachelipus rathkii | reverse complement strand
TCTCTTAATTTTTATGTAAATTAAGTAAGTAATTTCTTTATATTTTTCATTTAGCATGAGAAATAGAACGAAAAATATATTAAAATGGCAAATTTATTGTTAAACTTTTCTGAATATATATTCAAACCTGAAAAAGAATCCTTCCTAAAATTTATCATTTTCGTTTGCAGTATATATGGCTTCACTGTTGTACGAAACTAAAAGTTCTAACCCATGGTAGTATATTTGTCGTGCAAGTATCCTCTTAAATCTATCTTTTTTACTCTAATGATGATGTATATCAATTCGCAATCTACATTTAATATATTTACTAATATATAATAATTATATACTTATATTATACTGCTCATAATTAATATATATATATACAATATATATTAATATATATAATTATATATATATATATATAATTATATATTATCATCTATGTTATTATTATTGTTATTATTAGTATTTATTATTTTATTATTATATATTATATAATTTATTATTATTATTATATATTTATTATTATTCATTTATTCATTCATATTAATTATATATTATATTATGATTATTATTTATTATCTTATTTTTATTCATGTATTATTATTATGTTATATAACTTATATTATTCATATAGCCAATACTAAGTCATGTGTGTATATCAAAAGTTAAACCTTTTAGTGATTTTAGTGTTATTTTTTTTTTTTTTTTTTTTTAATATTTATTTATTTATATTTTTTGTTTTGTTTTTTATGTTATATTCTTATAGATGTTAAAAAGATTGGAACCGTGAAAATCTTACTCAAGTTGCAGTCTTGAAATTATTGAGGTGATGCATCTGTATTCCCAGGAATTAAAATGCAGCCAAGATACCTTGGAAACACTTGTTATTATAAGTATTCTGGATCTCTCACAGCTCAAGAAGGTAGATTTACTGAGGGTAATAAAGTGAAGTACACATGAGATTGAATGCTCCCAAAGTATAAAAAAAACCGCTAGCTCTTGACACTAAATCAACACATTCCTTAAAATCGCACTACTGCTGTAAGTAACTTACCACCTGATACTTTAATTTATTGTTATTTCTTCTTTTCAATTATAAAATTTCTATTAAATATTTGCATATTTTATTTACATAACAAAATAAATATTTTTGCCAACTTTTTTTTAAAAATTCTTTCTTTGTTACCAAGGAGCTGTGTCTGTCAATAAGAGCTGTCAAGAGCGTGCGGAGCAGCTCAACAGGACAGTGATATGACAGCCAACAAAAAATCTTCAGACCACATCTCCGTCTATGTCGGAAAATACTCAAACATAAGAGGCTCTTGAGATACTGTACATGTAAGGTTTTATTTTAAGTACTGATTAAACTTATAAGTGACGTGTCACAATCTATACAGTTTAAAAAAACTAACAGAAACAGTCCATAGAAAATTTTCGAATTTGAAATACCAATGTTTCCATTCATTAAAATCATTTCTCATTCAAATATATTTTCTTCTAATTAGCTACATGTACACTGGGCATATCACATTGGAGTCTGAGTTTTTTGCTAGAGTTCTGTCCTACCTTAACTCTGATTTCCACCTCCCTCCAGGAAAAGTGATGAGGGATCTTCTTGTCATATGTAAATAAGGAAGCTATTAACCAACCATTATTCAGAAGGACCTTATGAGCCACAAACGACCACAGCTAACTGGAACAACAGGAGTTTTCTGGGCCATGACGGTTCACTGGATCAATTTCGAATACTTGAAGAGAGAGAGAAGGCTGTCTTGGTCTGTAGCGATGTTATCTGTTTTCAGACCAGCATATCCTACCACAATACGGTAAGAATATATATCATTAATCAATTTGAATGAGCATAAGTCAGTAAAAATCAACATGAAAATAATAAAGTAATGCTGAAAACAAATTATAACTCTAAATTAATAAGGAACAATAAAATTAAGAAAAATTATCATCAGTTGTCTGCAATTAGAGCATAACGCTCTGCAAATTTACTGTGCGCCTTTTCAGCGTTGATAATCAGCAAAACGGGTGACGAAGAGTAAGGAAACACGGTTCATGGCAAAATAGTGGTTACGCTCTGAAGATGAGTCATTATTTACTTTACAGACGGTTCTGCAGACAAAAACCGCCTCCATATTAAAAATCTGCTGAAGATCATGATGCCCTACCTACCTAACATCACCTTGCATTTACCCACAACCATCTTAAATCTGCTATAAGAATGGTTCAAATTGTTCCTCGCTGTCCTCTGGTGCAATTTATTAACATACTGCCAAGCACATACATCTTGGAAATGCCCAAACAGGAAAACTACAACTGCGCGAGAATCAAAAGATTTGGAACAAATCTTTAAAACACGAAGTGTACTCGCTTGACAACTCTCTATACAATTCTTTGAAATAAAGTGAATATATGCATCGAATCGAAATCTACTCCTCCACATCATGGCCCTGAAGGTGATGGGACTGAGGTCTGAAATTTGACCAATTTATGGTGAATTATTTTATTATTGAACAAACTTTAAGCATTTTCTTAATATTAATATATATATATAATATATATATTATATATTATTATATATATATAATAATTATATATATATATATTTAACTATATAGTATATACTTATATAAATATATATATATATATACAGGTATAGACTTATCTATACTATATTATATTAATATATATAAATATATAATATTTTTTTTTCTTTTTTTTTTTTTTATTATATAATACTAACAATAGTACTATAATAATATAATATTATATATATTTTTTTTATTTTATTATAATTTTATTTTATTCTTATTTATATTATATTTCTTTTTTCTTTTTTATTAGTTATATTTTTTTTTATTTTTGTTTTATTCTATATTATTTTATTTTATTTTATTATTCTATATATATTCTTTTTTCTGAAATTCCAAGATAATACGGCGATAAAAAAAGTAACAAGATTTTCAAGAGTTTTGTAATATTGTAAATTTAGAAGAAAGGGAGTGCCGAGTATTTTAAATATGAATAGATAAAATAGATGGAGCAGCTAAAAAAGATATACCTTAATGTAGGATTATTATAATTAGGAATCCGAGGAAACCATCTATTATGCATCATGTTTGATGAACCATAGTACAACTATTGAAAAAAAAGGAGTATCAAAAGGTACAAAAAGAAGAGGAAACTCAAGAAGGGAAAGAGCTCGTAGATATATTATATTGACAAGGCTACCATAGGATCAATGATACATAGTTCATCCAGTAGACCTCATGGTCAAGAAACTAAAGAAGAGGAAAACAAATGACTCCAAAGAAATGACAGTTTGAAGATGTTAAAGACCTTAGACATTAGTGCAACTAGAGCTAAAATTTTTAGTAGTCTAGTTTAAGTATTCAGAGCGTTTCCTTTCACGAATGACTTGATATATGCGCTTCTTTCAAAGCTGATTCGAGACAGAGTGTATAATGAGAAAATTATACACTTATCTCAGTATATAAACCTAGAGGAGAAATGTATCCACCCTGTCTCCAACACACACATTAAAATAATTCACAGTTTATAAGAACACTTAGTCTTTTGTAGACTTTTACTTTGAACATGAGTTTATAAAGGGAGTTATTTATTAACTCTCATTTAGTAATTTTTTATTAACTGTTAATACTTTTCATATGCGTTTAATATATATATTTGTAAAAGTATGTTTCTGACAATGATGGTTCAGAAAGATTTTGGGAATTAGTGAGATTCCTTAGATTTTTTTTTGTAATGAGCTATTTTTTTGTCGTTTGCTGATTACTCCCTTTATCTCATTTGATTAATATCTTTTACTTTGCTTATATTCCTATGTTTAATAATCTCTTTCCCTAACTTAATTTTGATACATTAGTGTAGATTATGATAGATTTTGATCTGGTAGATCATTTTTTCACTCCCTGATTATCAAGCTATTCTCTAGCTTGAATTGAATCGATTTATATCTTTAATAGTACTATTTGGTAGCCATTTAATTTTAATGATTAAAATTTATAAAGTTTTTTTTATTACTAAGTATTTATGAATGATATCTTCTGTCTTTCTATCTTATTTTTTTATCGTACTTATGTTACTTTTCTACTCACCTTTTATTCATCATTGTTTAAGTTCTCTATATTGTTCTTCATAGTTTCCTAAGCTTTATTATCCAAAAGCGACGCAAAGCTCTCCAATTAACCATTAAAGTGCCATTAGATACTCTTAGTGCAAGATGGAGCTGTTGTAGAAAAGGTAATAAAATTATTAAATGTTTAAGTCTATAGCTAAATTAACCAATAGGAGCGAATGTGGCGTGTTTATGGAGAGAAGAACTAATGTTTAAGTATAGGTCAAGGGTTGTTCCATAAATGATTATTAATCAGAAATATCGTGAAATTTACTAAGTTCACATTTACTTTCAGGACCGTTAGGAAGGCCTGAGTTATCTGCTTCCTTCTTCTTGACCAATATGAAGGTAATTGATCTAAGTCCGTAACCGCAGCATTCATAATTCAATCTCTTTGCCCCACTATAATCTTTGAAATTCACGAAATAAAGTACGTACCTCTTCATGATAATCATGATTCATTTGTATATGACATATCTTTCATTGAGCAAAATATCATCATTTAAGTCACGAAAAACATTTGAACATTTTTAGTAATCAAAAGTAGTTACCTTTGTATTAAACTTTTCATACCAATAACAATTCGTTATCCAAATCTGCATCTCCAGTTCAACTTTTTTTATTTATATTTTTATATTTTTATTTTTTTTTTTATTTTTTTTTTTTTTTTTTTTTTTTTATTTTTTTTTTTTTATTTTTTTTTTTTTTTATTATATATAATTTATTTTTTTTTTATTTTTTTTTCATTTTATTATTTTTTTTTTTTTTTTTTATTATTTTTATATTATTTGTTATATTTATTTTTTTTTTTTTTTCTTTTTATTTTATTTTATTTATATTTTATTTATATATATATGTTATTTTTTTATTTTTTTTTTTTTATTATTTTTTTTATATATAGGTATTCTGTTAAATTTTTAATATTAGAATTACTTTCTAAAGAGGGGATTTTATAATATAATATATATACTTA
Organism: Trachelipus rathkii; assembly: GCA_015478945.1. Taxonomy (NCBI): domain Eukaryota; kingdom Metazoa; phylum Arthropoda; class Malacostraca; order Isopoda; family Trachelipodidae; genus Trachelipus; species Trachelipus rathkii. Next base: position 18,997 of record JABUQX010029298.1, on the reverse strand, counting down.
TACATAAAATAAATATAAATAAATAATGAGTATATTTATTTCATAAAATACAAGATTTTATGTATATTTTTCGCACAAATGCAAATATATATATATATATATATTATATATATATTATAGATCGTATATATATACATATATATTTACTAATATAATTTTATATTTTAATACTTAAGTTTTTAGTTATTTATATTTTTTATTTATTATTATTTTTATTATATAATATTTATGTTTATGTCTGTTTTTACACTATCTTTGCTCTTATATCCTATATCGCTAGCTCAATAATTGCTGGTGATATGGAATTTTTATTAAATCTCCCTGCAAACCGAGTAAGAAGATTACAAATCCGGATTTATAAATCTTAAATAGTGAGATACTTTTCTTGAAGTACTTCCAAAATATTCTAAAGAAAAGCTCTTGAAAACTCGCTATAGATTAAATATTTTGAGATCTTGTAGTCTTTCGGCGATATAAGATTTTTTATCCAATATGAAGATCTTTATTGGTGTGAACAATAGATTATCTATAATTTTCTTAATGGGGGTTGACCATTTTCCCTGTCGCACTATTTTCCTCTGTCTACCATTTTCATGCGTACGATTGTGGACAATTTCCGTTTCTTAGCAAATTTGTTTGTAAATAAGATCCGACACCGCACAATTTTTATTTATTATTTTTGCCTTTTTTTCCACAAAAAATATTAAAAATTTAGGTCAATAATTTCATTAAATAGATTTCAAGCCAAATATTATAATTATGATCAGTATAAAGTATAATAAATAAAAATTTTAATAATATACAATAATAATGTAACAATCAGAAGTGGGCATTTTTGTTGAATTAGCTAGTTCTACTTTCCTTCATTTTGTATAAACAAAAAAATTCGGAATAGCATAGCGATAATTTGAAGAAGTTAGAGCTGCAAAATCGCTATTCCTTAATTTTTTTTTTGTTATCCCACAAATTGCGAATGCGGGAATTCCAAAAATGCCCACCTCTGGTACCAATATGTAGATTCTGGGCTGGAATAATCAATCAATTTTAAAAAACTTAGAATCATTTATAATGAAATTTTCCGACTTGACTCCGACTCCGACTCCAACTCCGACTTCTCTTACTAACGACTTCCTGACTCACTCCGACTCCGATCGCTCCGTGATCAACTTATTTAACATTAATTTCAGTCACTCTTCTATCACCTATTTTTATTATTCGTTCAGTTTCGTATCATCCCTTTCTTATCCTTCTCAACCCGGCTAAGACTTACGAGCTATTTCTGATAAGAATAACATAATACTGTCCCATTTACCTTTTTTCTATTGAATGTGTTTACACGCTCGCCAATTATGGACAAAGCTAAATAAAGGTAATACCGTTACAGTTAGCAATGGTAGTTCGATGAGAGCCGCAAGCAAGAGGTCTCAGTTCATCCCTTCCAGGTATTATTTGAATTATACCTAAACCATATTCCCCCCGAATATAGTTCTAAGCCTCTTAAGACAAATGTTTTTATAATAAATTTATTCAAATATTTAATACTAAAAAATATTTTTTTATTCTAATTGCTGAAAAATAAATTTGTATTAATTTATAATTTATTTAAATACAAAAACTTTTGTAAATATTTTTTATTTGACGTTTTATCGATTACAGTTCATACTGTTGGGGAAACGAAGTTTATATACCATTTTAAGACATAATATGGAGAATAGATATTTACATTTTATATTAGAATTTTATTTTATTTATTTAATATTATTTATTTTTTTTTTTTTTTTTGCGCTTTAACGGAACATTCATAGCAAATAAATCTCAACTATTCCAAACCGCTAAAATAAATGTTTTTTTCTTTTTATGGAGACTGGTTCATTGACATACTGATATCCATTTAACAGTTATGAAGAGAAAAACAACACAAAAATAATATTTTGATTTAGGTGAAGAGAAAGAAGAATTATTTTTATTTTGGACTTTTCACAAAACTTGCCATAAAATCTTTAATTTATTACCGAATTTCCTCCAAGTTTTTTTGGGCCACTTAAATACTTCCAATGTATACGTTTCTTGGTAACTAAATTTACGTCTAGACACCTTACTACAACATTTCCGTTTTTTTAAATAACAACAATTTACTTCTCTCTCTTAAACACACACACATTTTGAACAGAAAATAGCAACCATTGCTGACACCACTTAACGTCAAGTCTACAAAAAACATTTAATATAAACGTCAGTTTGTTCTCACGTTTATCTTATTGTTCTTTTTCAAATTTAATGTAAACATTTCTCCTTTCGTTTTTTTTTTAATGTATTTTTGTTGTTTATTCGCTCAGTTAATGCTAGAAAAAATGAAATGCTAGCAAAACACAAATAAAATTTGTATTTTCATTTTTAGATGCAAAAAAAAATTTATCTCATAATATAATATATTTTATATATAATATAATATGGAACATAAATTATTGATATCTATATTTAGTTTAAAAATATATATTACCAATCCATATCATATCATTCTATTCTATCAGATGTATATTTATATGGTTTATTTATTAATGTTTAGTAAATATAATATATATATATATATATATATATATATATAAATTAACTAATATATAATATATATACTATTTATTATATTTGGTATAATATATATATATATATTTATTTATATACATTATAGATGACGAAACATCTATAATATGCATATTGTCATATTTCACTGTATTCAGTTTAGTAACATACTAATTTATTTTATTTAACGTTTTTGTTTTTTTTTTTATTTTTTATTTTTTTATTATTTTTTTTTTTATTTTTTTTTTTTTTATTTATTTTTTTTTTTTTTTTTTTATATATTTATTAAATATTATATATACTTATATATGTTATATATAGGTTCCAACTACCTTCTATTTTTGATGAATTTAATTTTAATTCAATCAGCATAGGATTGTCGAAGCAGTGGTGACTTGGAAAACTGTGTTCTTAAATGTCTTCTTTGTGGAGATCGATCGGATATAGATAAGCTACCACATTGTCTAATCGCGGGGGGGGATGACGTGTGTCGATTTTCGTGTCTCGCTATTTGTGAAATTTTTTTCTTCTTATTTTATTCAAATTTCTCGCAACGAGCATGTTCTGCCATGTCGGCGATCCTTCACTTTGGTCGGTTGCTCCTGGAACCCAGGAGCACCCCAGAAGATGCCGTGTGCCCAGCAGCGGTTTCCAACCATACTTCTGTGGATTTAAATAAGTATCGAGTTCAAAGCATGATATCGAAGCAGAAACTTGAAAACTGTAAATAACATTATTTTTTTAGGCTGCATCGTGCTATCAGGTAGACTCCTGTACATTTATCTAACTGCGCGCTTTGATCTGATGTTCGAGCTTGGCGCGATGAGAAAATTTTTTCTTAGTATTGGCCAAATTTGTGCCAAACAACCATATTGGCGCATGACGGCGTTCTTGACTTTGGTTGGTGGTCCTGTAACCACAATAAACAACCCCTGAGAATTCCGTTGTATACCCCAGCAGGCGTTCAACCATCCTTTGGATTTAAATAATATCAGTTAAAAGCCATGATATCAACAGGAGGTTTTGGAAACTTTCGAGATGCCTTCTTTGGAGTGATCCGACTGGGTTAGAAGCCACCTTACATTGATCTAACGGCGACGCATTTGTCATGTGTTCAAGTCTGTCGCGAGTAAATTTTTCGTCTCCTATTATGCAAATTTTGCGCAAACAACATTATGGCGCAACGCCGGCGTTCCTTGACTTGGTCGTTGCTCTGTAAACCCAGGAGTATCCCAGACGAAGTGCCGTAGCCCCAGCAGAATTTTCCAATCACTCTTTTTTTTCCTCTGGAATTTTTAATTTATATAGTTTTTGTCTGGATTCCATTGAATAGCTATTTGTGATTGTTTTGATTGCAGAAGTTGAAGAAACTTCCAGAGCTTCTTCTTTTAGGAGGGGCTATCGACTATGCGTAGATCCCCTGTTATTATGTTAAACGGCGACGCTTTGCAATAGTTCAAGTCCTCGTCGCTGAGCGAATTTTTTTCGTCTTAATTGCAAATTTTTGTAATTAGTCATTTTTCTGCTTTTGCGTCTCTTTATCTGGTCGACTTGTCCTGTACTATGCACACCCCTGAAGAATCCGTTAGCCCCGAAGGTTCCAACCAGGGCTGCGGACCGGCAAATTTTTTTTCCGCTCCGACTCCGCTCCGGCTCCAATTTTAAAATTACCCAATACTCTTCATTCCGTGCTCAAGTATTTTTAAAATTACCCGCTCCGACTCCGGCTCCGGCTCCGGCTTCCATCTTCAAAGAATCGGCTCCGATACCGGACTCCGCTCCGGCATTTTAAAATTGTTCGGCTCCCGACTCCCGTCTTTCTGCTCGGTCTTCTCTGATTTCAGATTTAACCGCTATCCTCATTTTTACATTCATGATATATCATTAATTCTGATATCATAAATTGAGGTATGATTGATAATAAATTTGTTTTAATATCACTTTTATATTCTTTTTATAAATTTAGAATTTTTATAAAATATATATATATATATATAAAGAATACAGAAAAGGAATATTATCACTTTCTTCTTAAATTAATAATATTTCCAAATTCTAGATATAATATGCTACGTAAATATATATATTTTTTTCCTAAAAAGAATAAAAATCATATTTATATTCATCTAAATGTGTTTTATATATATATTGTCTCTCGTTTTATACTATGAATCTTTTATTTTTTTTAATTATATTATTTATAACTATATTTTATCTATATATATGATTTGTTTTCTTATATATTATATATTATAATATATATTATATATTATATATATATATATAATATAATATATTATACTATACTCAGCTATATATATCATATATATATTTAAATAATATATATATATATTATATTATTAATTATATAATTATATTTATATATATAAATATATATGTTTTATTTTTTATTTATTTTATTTTTTTTCTTTATTTTTTTTGATTACTTATATATATTTCTATTTATTTATATATTTTTTATTTATTTTTTATTTTTTATTTTTGATATATATTATATTATATAATATTATATACTATATTACTATTCCTCATCTTCGAGGTATAGAAATCCTTTGTCGACCAGTTACACGTCCGTCCTCTAACACTCTTGATATTATATCACTAGAGCATCTCTATGGCCTCTATTATACTATAGTATATATTATAATTTATTTATATTATATATATTATATATATATATATATATATATATATAATATATCGTGGTATAATATTAGTATTTATATTATATTATACATTATATAAGCTGTTTATATATAAATCTTATAAGTTTTTTATTTATTATATATATTTTGTTCTATTTATAGTAATATTTATATTTATATATATTATATCGTGTATATTATAATTTTTTTATTTATTATATTATATTTTATTTTATTTAATATATATGTACTGTTTTGTTATATATAATATATAATATTATATCATAATTAATATATATATATAGTATATATATAAAATTCACTTTTCTTCCTAACTTTAAAATAACTTTCTCTTCTTTCCCTTTACTTTCACATTTACAAACAATTGTTCCTACAAAAAACCATCTATATATAATAAACTATTATTATGATTATTATTTTTATTTTAAAGCAAAAATAACTTTCAACATTCACTTGAATAGGAGCATAGCTGTAAGTGTGCAAACGCGACATCTTGCAAATATAGATGTAATTGATTGCCTCTTTTACTAATAACTTTGATTTCCGGTCGATTTCATTATTCAATCTAATGACTTATGGAATTTACCTTTTATTTTTCTAAGAAATATTTAGTTGATGTCTTTTACTGATAATTGTTTTTAGTTTTTTCAATCCGCTTGTTCTCCTATGCTCCAATTTTATCCCATTATCTGGCCAAATTTGACTTCTTCATCTTCATCTGACAAAATTCTAAGGGAGCATGCTCCAAACTGCTGAACTATCTGAACTCTGAGGCCCAGATTTCTGTATCGATAGCGTTATCACTTTAATCCAGTTCACAAAAACACTCCTAGCTTTAGAATATTCATATCTTCAGTTCTGTTGATAAATTTCTAATACCATAAGTTATTTCGCCTACAATATTTTAATATTCGATTTTCATGTTTATACAATGTTTTTTGGTTCTCGCTTTCTTTTCAATTTGGAATTGTTGATTGTGGATTTGTCGTAAGTATATGCCATTCTCTATTATTAAATTCCTGCAGTCAAGTTCTATTGAATATTTCTTTTGTTGTAAATGGTGTTTAATAATTCTTCGAGTGTTTCGATTGTTCCCATTTCTATGTTATATATATATTTTCAGAAACATAAAAGCAGCCATCATTACTACTACTATATCCTTTTGGCAAACCTTTAGAGCATAAACATGTACTTCCCCCATCTTCTCTCTTGCCCTAAGATTGCCACTTTGCAGCTTGATTCTTAGAACTTTCATTAATTTTGGGGTACGTGCTGCTTTTCCTATTTGTCTCGCCTCTTTTATAAGATTTCTCTATGAGTATTGTGGAGACACCATCATGCACTGCTAAACTGTAAAGTATGAACTCCACATTCATGTGTGAAATGTTAACGTTATCGGAACATAGTCTTCTCATTCTTTTATCAGTTCATCTGAAATGTCCTAATTTAGTCACAGTTCTCTCCCACAAATTTCAGTATCATATTTACCATTCTATTCCTCACCCTCACTTCCTATTTAATTTTTCAATCTTACTATGCATGTTTTGCATGCTTTATCCGTTAACTAAGCTAATTATTGTCTCTTTTATTCAATTTCTTTCAGATGTCATAAGTAACAAATTCTTGATATATTCGCTGAAATGTATTATTTTTTCTTTACTGCTAACGTTTTAGAATATTGTTTTTATCTTCGTCCACATATATAAAATTATTGAACAAAATAATTTAGCTTGCCCATGTGTAAGTAATCCATTTTTAATGCACAAAGCGCCCTTTATGCAATTTTTAAGCTTATTTTTTTAAGTTTTATTTTTTCTTCTAAATACTTTACAATATTAAAAGGCGGTCTAAAAAGACTTCCAGTTTCTAAGCCATGTCCTCTCACACAGTGCTTTAAATCCTGGTTATGCAAAGAAAAATAATAATGGGTCACTATCTTTAACACCATTATAATCAATTTATTTTGAATTTTTCACTATACATACATAGACAAGTTTATGCAACTGAAAAAGTTTCCACTTTATCTCAGTTTTTGAAATTAAAAGTTTATCCTGATTTACCTTTAGCTTCACCTTCTCTTTGACACAATGCACGCAATCTGTGATGATAGCGTGTTTAAATGTCGCATTAACTAAAGGACCAATAATATTGTGACCCTAATGAGTAACTGGTAGTTTAGGTAGGACTCTTTGTGCATATCAAACATTTCATAGAAGATCCTTTAATCACCATTTCATCATTGACAATATGAAAAGTATTTTATCATCATGTGAATAATTATTCACAAAACAAGAGGTTTTCGATTTTGTTAGTGACTGATATTCTAAGATATTAAACTTAATTAATTTAAAGTTATCTATAGACTATACGACTCCTTTATAACTTGAATAATTAAATTTACTAATCAAATTTCTGAAAAACGAAATATAATATATATATAATATATATATATACATATATATATATATATATATATATTATATAATATTTAATATATATATACTATATATATATTATATATATATATTTATACTATATATAATACTATAATATATTATATATAATTATTATATATATATTATATATATTATAATATATATTTATATGTATTTATGGGAATGTGATATATTGTTTTATATATATATATATATATACTTAATATTATAAATATATATATATTATATGTATATATATTTATTATAATATATACATTATAAATATATATATATTATATTTTATTATATATATATATATATATATTTATATATTATATAATAATTATATTATATATAATATATTATACTAATATATATATATATATACTATATATATATATATATTTATATATAATATATTATAATTAATTACTTATTTAACTATAGTAATTAATATATATATTTATACATAATAAATATAATATACTTAATAATATACTATATTATACTATTATAATATAAATATATATATAGTAATAACACCTGCATAAACTAATTAAATTTAATAACTTAATTTGGATTTGCCGGAGCCGGAGCCGAAGCAGCCTCTTTTTTTGCGGCTCAGACTCCGGCTCCGCCTCCAGTCCCCCCTATATTCGCTCCGACCTCTCGTCTCCGACTTCTCGGTCCCCGCTCCAGATCCCCCCAATAATTTATCGCCTCCGCGCTCTCGGCTCCGGCTCCAGTCATAGAAGTTATCTAGGCTCAGCTCCGAGCTCCACCCAATAAAACCTATTGCGTCCGCGGCTTCCGGCTCACGGCCGCTCCGCTGAGTCTCCGCAGCCACGTCCAACCATCCTTCTGTGGATTGTAATAAGTATCGAGTTTCACAAGCAGTAGATATCAAAGCAGGAAACTTAAAAACTTCAACGTCTTCAATACCATTTTTTACCTGGAAGGTGTCGCATATATACAATGTAACCTCCTGTACATTGTCTAACAGCGACGCTGTTGACGATGGTTGAGTCTGGCGCGAGTGAAATTTTATTCTTATTCGTCTATTATATGGCAAATTTGTCGCAATCAAGCATGTAGATCCCAATATCAGGCAGTGGCCTGACTTTAGTTGGATGCAAATGTAACACGGGAGCAAACTAGCGCAGAAATATGCTGTTTACCCCAGACAGCGTTCCAACACCCTTCTATGGATTGAAAAATATCCAGTTCAACAGCATTGATTATCGACCTTAAAGTATGGGGCTTCGATATACTACTATTCTGGATTCGTATCTTCTAAAACACACGATCTTTCTTTTGTGTGATTTCTCTTCCTTTTATCTTAAGTGGTCTAGTCGCTATCGCTTGTCTTTTATGTTTTCTATATTCTTCTGCTCTGATTAATTTTTCTTGTCTTTCGTCTATATTATATGCAATTTTAGTTTTTTTATCAGAACAAGCATGTTTGCCAATGTCAGCTTCCTGTATTTCTTGTAGGATGCTCCTCTAACACCAGGAGCGCACAGCAAAATGTAATGCCTGTAGCCCAGCAAGGAGTTTCCAACACCCTTCTACTCGGATTTAAAATAAAGTATCGAGTTTCAAAGCAGTGACTATTCGAAGCAGGAATCTTGGAAAACGTAAAGGATACCTTATTTTTGTGGGTCGAAGTCTAAAGTCATGAACTTCCTGATACAATGTCTAACGTGACGCATTGAGTTAGTGACGTTCGAAGGTCCTCTGACATGAGTAAATTATTACTTTCATTAAAATATGCAAATTATATCGCAAACAAGACGTTTATTTTTTTATTTCTTTGCTAATTTTATCTGATCCCATGACGGAATAGAACACAACCTGACTTGGAATGGTTGCTCCATTGCAACACGTGAGCAGGCAATAGAGCCTAGGATCGACAGAGGTCAAGATAATCTGCGGCTGAAGTGCTCCATGTGATAGCCCTGTTAGGGTAAAAGCTCACTTCTTAATATTTTAAAATAAAGTTACCGTTCAAAGCTAGTACTAGATATCGAAGTAGGACGACTGAAAAACTGTAGTCCGAAGATACCTTCTTTTCTGGTACTAGTGCCAGATACGTTCACCAGTGTGTAGAAGCTAGACATTGTCTACACGCACGCTTGTTCACATGGTTCGAGTCTGCCGATTGAACATTTCTAATTCATCGACTATTATTGCAATTATCGCAACAAGCATGTTAATAGTCCCATGTCTGCCGTCGCGCCTACTTCTGTATTTGTTGACTCCGTTTAAACCCAGGAGCAAAACATCAAAATAATGCACCGTGTACCCTCCCAGTAAAATTTCTAATGTCTGATACTTTTAATCTTGTTATTACCTCTATATTCAGATCTAATAGTCCCTACTATACAAAATATAGAACAACAAGTAAAGAGAATCCCATGAAAGAACCCTAGCACACTCAAAATATTCCCTTTGCCATCCACTAAGAGATTAATTGCCACTAGCCACTCCTCAATTTCCAACTTTCATACTACATTCGGCATCATCCGTTCCCTTATCAAATTCACCAATATCCAAAATATTCATTGAAAAATCAGACAATTGTATCAGTTTTCTTTTTCTGATCTTTATCACTTTTTCTAATCTAATATACTACACATTAACTTATACCTTATTTCTAATAATCTAATATACTTTCTCTTCATTATATCGTTTTTTACTCTTTAATACTCGTCTCTTACTACAACTTCTAAATCATTCTTCTACATATTCATGTTCATATTATTCTATATTCTCTCTATAATATTATATTTACTATTTTTTATTAATATAGTGTTAACCCTCCATCTCTTCATTTATCCTTACTATCTTCTTATACATTTCCATTCTTTACTTTCTATCTCAACCTACCAAAACTCTTTAAACATATTATAACTTTATCATTTTATTATTATTATTTCATTTGTTCTATTATTTTTTATTTTGTAGTTTTTTATGATTAATTTATTTATAATATATAAATAGTTATTGCTACAACATATATAATAAAATATAATATAATATATATATAATATATAAAATATAGTATATAATATACCTATATATATATATATATATATATATATATATATAATATATATATATTATATATATAATATATATTATTCTTTTTATAATTCTTAGTTTATTATAATTATTTTTATTTTAAACATTCTTTTTATGATAACATAGTATCTATATATTTTTTTTTATTATTATTTTTTTTTTAATTATAAATTAATATTTTTATTTTTTTTTTCATAATATATATATATAATATAATAATATATATTATATAAATTACAAAATATATATTATATATTATAATATAATATATAAACGCTGCTCATTATATTAGAAACACCAGAGTAGATTATATCATTGCGGATATATTCTCAACATCCTCCCATGAATAGTACACTATGACTAATGTACTTTCTTTTATAATAATTTACATTTTATGGTCACTTGCTGTTATTCGCCTATTCATTAATTCTTTCTTATTTACTATTTATCTTCATCATTTCTTTATTCAATGAATCAATTTTCAAACCTTAGTATATAGTTTTCTCTTATCAAACTCATATAGATACATCAATAATTTAATATATTATTTTTTTTCCTGCTTCCGGCTCTCTAATTTACTCTCTGACATATAGTTTTTCGCACGTGTTGAAGAATTGATTGCCATGTACTTCTAATTGGTGTCAAAATATAATATTATTCCTACGTTTACAAAAACTTATTTTTTTGATAATGTAAAACTTTATGCCCATATTCGGTATTCTCCGTTTCTTACTTATTCCGGGCTTCGGCTCCATGAATCATTTAGGACAGCTTTGATTCCGAACATTAAAGGTTTCGTGCCATTATTGTATGACAATTTGTTAAACGCAGTCTTCAAATATTTCACAACTATTTCACCATAAAAAATATTTTTTTCATTATAAAATAAACTAAACATCCTATATACCACATTATGCACCAGTAAATACCGTCAATCCCGTTCCGATCCCCAGTGGTATATTCCGGATTCCTAATAGTGATATTTTCTCACTATGATATCTTGAGTTTTATACATTGATTTCGCACGTCTAATCCGGCAAAGAAATTTTTTCCATCTAAAAATATTTCTCGAAAATTATAACAATTATCGGACTCTAACATCCAGCTTCGTATCGACTCGATCACGACCGACTACAGTTTTATAACTATTTGATAACATTAGTCAAGACAGTCTCTGCAATACATTTTTTCAACTAAAAAATATATTATATCTTGACAATATTTGATTATAAGTAAGGATCGCTCTATGCTTATATACCTCGATAATCTATCATACTGTCTCGTGTGCATACTACACTCGATCAGGATGTCGTTACATGTGCGCTCATTCCGCACGCGTCTAGTAGCATGATTTTTGAAATACCACATATTTGTGAAATACTGAGTTTGTCTTTAAGAGACTAGTTTTTTACTTGTGAATTATATGTTATAGTATCTCGTTCAGAATGAGTTAACAATTTTTCAACTAAAAAAATATTCCTTGAAATATTTTTTATAAGCCAGGTTTCGAGCTCCGGACTCCGACTCCGGATTCCTGCTTCGCCGAATCCATTCCGGATCCTTCTCCCGATCCGACCTTCCGGAATCCCTTGCTCGGCATCCGGATTCCATCCAAATGGTCCTTCACAATTTGAAAATTGTTCAGCCACATCTTCTTTCAATACATAAATTTTCTCACCTAAAACAAAATATTTCTTAAAAAAAATTCCTACCTAACATCGGCTTCGGGTTCGGCTCCGGATCCGTACTAAGGCTCTTTCTATTCATGTACTATTGAAAATTCGAGAAATAAGCTTATGCAATTCATTTTTCGTCCTAAAAGCTATTTCTTGAACTAAGATAATTAACACAACCCAGAACCGCTCGCTACTGGCTCCCAGCTCCGCTCCGACACCGGCATCCGAAGTCCGCTTCGGCATTCTGGTCTAACAATGTTACTGACATCTCTATCTTGCAAAATTTCACGCATTCTATCAATAAATTTTTCACAAAAAAAAGATTCTTTCGAAAAAAATATCATAACTCCGGCCCGACTTCGCGACTCTGGCCCGACTTCGTACTCTGGCTCTGAACTCCCGATCTGTATCGTCATTAAGGATTCAGCACTATTTGAAACATCATATATTGTTCATAAAGATTTCATTGGTATAATATATTCTAAAAAATTAGTCTTGGACAAAATTTATACCAAGGATTAGGCTCGAATCTGGATCCGGACCGACCCGACGGTTTCTGCACTATTGAAATTTGTTCAGTACGTTTCCTGGCAATTAAATTTTTCACCTTTAATAAATATTTTTTAAATAATCATACCAGCCTCCGCCCATTATCCGGCTCCGCTTCCTACTCCAGCTCCGACTTCACTTCCGGCTCTCCGGCTAAGGTTTCTAACTATTTGAAATTGTTCAGCACGTCTCCTGGCAATAGAATCCGTCTCCATCAAAAATATTTTTTTTTTTTAAATTCATACCCAGGATCGGCCAGATCCGGCTCCGTACGCGGCTCCGCACCGTACTAAGGTTTGGCTGATACTATTTGAACAGTGCTTTAGTACGCTTGGTATCAAATAACACAAGTCTTACCTAATCAAAAATTTTTCGCGCAAAAATCTCATACTCTGGCCTCCGACTCCATCTCCGAACTTTGAATCCGGCTCCGCGCTCCGGTCTCGACTCCAAATCCGGATCCCATAGCGGAATTCTGCCACTATTGAAAAATTGTTTCATTTGAGTATACTGATGAAGCGCCGACTTCAAACATTTTTCTTGATATAAATTTTTATACAGATTCTTCTCGTTTTATTATCTTCTGGATCCGTATCGGATCTGACCATTACTAATATTTTCTGCACTATTTGTAAATTTTCCAGCACTTCGTCAATAAATTTTCAACCTAAAAAAATATTTTTTTAAAAAAATTCAATACCATGGTCGGCTACTCGCTCCCGGCCCGCTCCGCTCCGCTCCTGCTCCGCTCCACTTCACCCTTCGACTCCGATCTGACTAAGAGTTTCTGCATATTTGCAAAATTTGTTTAGCACGACTTCTGCAAATAAATTTTTCATCTAAAAAAATACTTTTCTGAAAATAAAAAATTTCTATTTACATTCGCCGCCTCGAACTCTGACTCCATTTTCGACTCCGGCTCGACTCCTGATCCGGGCATCGACTAAGGATTCCTGCAATATTGAAAACCTTCGTCCAGCAGTCTTTCTGGCAACACAATTTTTCATTCTAAAAATACAATTTTTTTCTTAAAAAAAAATTTATTATCACAGAAGCCGGCTCCGGAAGTCCGGCTCGAATCCGGCTTCCTCGTTTCCGATTCCTGGATCCAAACTAAGTTTCTCACTATTTAAAACATGTTCAGCACAAAAAAATAATTAATATTTTCTCGAAAAAAATCAAACTACGGGGTCAAGCTCTGACTCGGCTCCACTTCGACTCCGATCCGAGCTTCCGATCCGATTCGACTAGGATTCTGCAATTTTCCTTTGAAGATGTTCAGTAAGTCTTCTGCTATTAAATTTTTTCAATCCTAAAAAACGAAAGTTTTTGAAAAAATCTACCAGCTCCGGCTCTGCCCCGGCTCCGGCTCCTTATGTAGCCCTCCTGCTACGGCTCGCTACGCTCCGTACTTCACCTTCGGTCCGATCCACAAGGTTTCTTACTATTTTTAAACATTTTACACGTCTGCTTTGCTTTACTCATTTTGGTATTTAAATATATAATTTTAGAAAATAAAATCATACTCAGGATCCGGCGCTCTTAAAGACTTGGCTCCAGCTTCGGCTTTAGCTCCGGATCCGAATAAGGTTTTTCACTATTGAAAAATTTTCAGCAGATCTTCTAAAAAAATAGTCTTGAAAAATAATTTAATACTCAGGCTCCGGCTCCGACTTCGACTCTTGCTCCGACTCGACTCAGCTTGACTTAAAATCTGGATTCAGAGCCAACTCTGTTTTCTGTACTGTTTGAAAAATTGGTCACACAGATTATGTATATATTTCATGCTATATTAGATATGTAAATTAGATTGCATGAAAGATGTAGGTGGTCAGGCTCAGCTCCGGCCCCTTTATTTGACTGAGTAAAATCCGTAGAATGAGCGAGATTGAGAATATAAAAAAAATTAGGTTCTGAATATTAAAATAAAACATTTGTTTATCCTAAACCATATCTTGATTGACAAAAGCAACAACTGACTAACTTCAGCTTCGGCATCTTCCGATGGAGATACTGGTATTTTCGTTTTCGTGATAAGTTTGTCGTGGAAACTACTAAGTTGCTCCCTTAACTCTTCACAACAAGGCGATTCTTCTAGTTCTTCTTCAGTGAGATTTTTAAAACCTAGGATAGCATTCATTTGTTCCGTTGGGGGACAACGGAATTCACGAGTTTTTCTAGCTGCAACGGCTGAAGGCAAGTCCGATTGTTTTGGGTCACTTGTTGCCCTCTCTGAGCTACTTTCCTCATCTGTTTCATACCGTGGTGTCTTCTTTGGTATATCCTTCTTTCTAACACTTTGATCACGTGTCAGCCTCCATTTTTGGTACTGATCCTCAATCCTCACTCTATTTTTCACGTTAAGATTTCCTTTAGGGTCAGTCTTTTGTCCTGTATTGGCAACTTCTGTTACCTCACTCTTCTGCCCTGTGTTTATCGATTCTTCTTCAGTACGTGTGGGTCCTTTCCTACTTTTCAAAACCTGAAATATTTCCTCTAATACTGTTATCATCCGGTCAACATCTAAATTTTCATCTCTTGTTATGGCAACCTGGAATAATAATAATAACAATAATAAAAATAATAATAAAAATAATAATAATAATATACACACATATACATACACACATAGAATAATAATAATAATAATAATAATAATAATAATAATCCCCCAAAACCTTGCGTACAAATAAAATAATAAAATAACCTAGCACTCGATTCAGTTAACCTAATGATATTAATACTTCGCGAAATAATATGATAAACACTAACGCTCATAACCCCTAAATATCAGATATAATAACGAAAATAGCAATAACGATGTTAATAATAATAATAATAATAATAATAATAATAATAATAATAATAATAATAATAATAATAATAATAATAATAATAATAATAATAATAATAATAATAATAATAATAATAATAATAATAATAATAATAATAATAATAATAATAATAATACACAAAAATAATAATAATAATAATAATAATAATAATAATAATAATAATAATAATAATAATAATAATAATAACTACAACAATCTGATCTTTAACTTATCTGTAACCTAAAATTTGTAACCTAAATTCGTATGCGTGCTCTTTTCCTCAAATGTTAACTTCCCATATCTTAAGAATCCTTTTTACACCTTTGTATGTGCTTCCAAACACACACATATCGATACCCACACACACACGCATACCTACACACACATGCACATATATATATATATATATATATATATATATATATATATATATATATATATATATATATATATATATATATATATATATATATATATATATATATATATATATAATTCTTCCTTAAATCCTTTTAGCTATTCTTTCCTATAAGTTACTGTGTTATTTTTGCTCTAAACCTTTCCGTTTATCATAGCCATTCCTAATATAATTTTCATTGTCATTTTAACCGAAAAGATCCTATATATAAATTTTACAATGCTTTTTCGTAATTTCTCATAATTCTAACAATATCACTTAGCTTATACGTCTCCAATTCCCAACAATTTACGTTTAACACTGCTAAATCCTAATTAAACTTGAACGTTATTTCGTTAAATCAAAACAGCATACCATAAATCTTATCCCACATATATATATGTATATATAATTCTTCCTTAAATCCTTTTAGCTATTCTTTCCTATAAGTTACTGTGTTATTTTTGCTCTAAACCTTTCCGTTTATCATAGCCATTCCTAATATAATTTTCATTGTCATTTTAACCGAAAAGATCCTATATATAAATTTTACAATGCTTTTTCGTAATTTCTCATAATTCTAACAATATCCCCTAGTTTATATGAATTCAATTCCCAATAATTTACGTTTAACACTGCTAAATCCTAATTAAACTTGAACGTTATTTCGTTAAATCAAAACAGCATACCATAAATCTTATCCCACTTTTTAAATTTTAACCTATCGTAAATATCATTTTATATATATTATACATACCAATTTTTGGGAAAATATGCTTCTCAATCACAAGCTGATAACCATAAGTTAATAATATGCTTCTTATAAAGCTGGCAATCACAATTAGTAATAAATCCTTAGAACTTAGACACTTTTAAGCTTATATTCAATACGACTATTCACTTGAACCTTTTTAGAGAATCAATGAGTTTCCTTTTCAGCCTGGACATAGTTTTCTGCTTCGTAAAAATTAGGAGGTTGATTAAATTGATGACACGAGTCATCTGACTCGTGACAATATATATATATATATATATATATATATATATATATATAACTATACTAATGTATAATGGTTATAATAATAATAATGTATGTATGTATATTATAATTATTTTTATTTCTTAGTTTCAGAGTTATATTAGTTAATAATTCTAGCAATAACACTACTCATATAATAATAATAATATAATAATAATAATAATAATAATAATAATAATAATATAATAATAATAATAATATATATAATAATAATAATAATATGTATATACTGTAATAATATATATATATATATAATAATAATAATAATAATAATATATATGTATAATAATATAATAATAATAATAATAATATATATAATAATAATAATAATAATAATAATAATAATAATAATAATAATAATAATAATAATAATAATATGTAATTGTAATTATATATATATATGTTGTATATATATATGTTTATATCAACATAATAATATATAATAATAATAATATATAATAATAATAATATATGTATAATAATAGTAATAATAATATAATAATAATAATAATAATAATAATATATATATATATAATATAATATATAATATGTTTATATGTATAATAATAATAATAATAATAATAATAATAATAATAATAATAATAATAATAATAATATATAATAATAATAATAATAATAATAATAATAATAATAACAATTTATCAATATAATAATAATAATAATAATAATAATAATATAATAATATATATATAATAATAATAATAATAATAATAATAATATATATAATATAATAATATTAATATATAATGACAAGGAGAGGGAGAATAATATATATTTATATGAATATATTTTTATAAATATAATTAAGTATATAAATATAAATAATAATAATATAGTATAATAATAATAATAATATGTAATAATAATAATAATAATATGTAATAATAATAATAATAATATATGTATATATATATATAATAATATATATATTAATAATATAATATATAAATATATATATATATATATATGTATATATAATATAATATAATAATATAATATATAATATATATATGTAATATATATATATATATATAATAATAATAATATATATATATATATATAATAATATATATATATATGGAAGACAGGATGTATTATTAATAATATGATTTTTAATAAAATGATTTTTTTTTTTATTATTATTATTATTGAGGAAAATCCATTATTATATAAGAGCTGTATGGGTAAATTAGAATTGAAATAATAACATTGGCAAGGTAAGGAATTTATCTGTAATATATATAATAATAATAATATAACATATATATGTATATCATATATATATATATATATATATATAATAATAATAATAATAATAATAATGTTAATAATATAATAATATATACTCAATATATATATATATATATATATGTATATATATGCAATATATGTAATAATATACATATATAACAATAGCTGCTATAATAACTATATATATGAAATGTAATAATATAAAATAATATATAATAATAATAATAATAATAATAATAACCAATAATAATAATAATATATATATATATAATATATATATAATAACCAATATATATATATATATATATATATATATATGTATATAATATATATATACATTGCCCTTCTCAGTTCAGAATGGCACTAATCTGTAATAAGAAACTGATGAAAAACTTTTGATCAGATGTGCCAGACCCAGCTACGGTGTTCAGTAGAGAGGGTGTGGAT
>JABUQX010029297.1:0-24475 GCA_015478945.1 Trachelipus rathkii | reverse complement strand
GACCTGACCACTCAACGAGCAAAATCACTTATATGATAGGAAATGTGCACTGAGAGGAACCATCTTTGATCTTTCTCGATCCTAATGGCCAAAAGAGAGAAAACATGGTTGTTTTGCATGTTTCAAAAAAACTCCTTCTTTCATACCTCTCCTCTCTCTCTTCTCTTCTTCCAAAGGGGACACAACCAGCTTTTCTCCAACACTCTCAAAGTTTGTCTTCTCTTTTTGCCTATGTTCTGTGGTGTTTGTCGGGTTTTTTTTTAAAGCGCTTCCTCCTTTTGAGAGAGAGGAGCTCATTGGCAATCAACACTCTCTCCTTCATTTTCTCTCTGTTTCAACTCCCTGACCTCAGACGTCTTAACCAGCTAAGACTCATTCTCACATGTATCCACTGGTTAAAGTCTGGAACTCTGTCTCCCAATCGCTTGGCAAACTTTCGCTATGCCGGGCAAGATCGTCGTAGTCATGACTCTGGCCCATTAAATTTGACCAACATGAATTAGTTTTATTCTTCAAACTTCCGGACTCATGATTAAGGTCTTCTGGGCCTATTAACACACACAGTTTATAAAAAAAAAATTAATAATCATAAAGGAAATTATATAAGTTTTGGTTTGAAAGACCAAAAAGTGTGGAATCGGGGGTACATGAGAGAAATGGTTCCAGATGAGATGCACAAGGGAAAAAATAAAAATACCAAAAGTGGGTCAGTGGACGGGAAAATTGGGAATAAAGCTTGTGATCGGAGACTCTATCAAAAAGACCTTTCATTTTTTGACACCAGACAGAGAACCCACAAAAAGAAAAGTCTTAAGTTAAGCAGGGGGGTTAAGCTTGGTTTTTAGAAATATAAAGGTTTGGAATCAAAGGGGTGGGAGACAATGTGAAGTGGCGCCGTAAGCAAATTATGGACAATTGCAACTCCTTATTCATAGTATTAAGAATGAACAGAAACACGAAAGAGACAGAAGGGAGAACAGAAAGAAAAGAGGGAAAAGAAAATCACTTGCCCCCATAGCGCTGTAGAACGAATCAGATTCCAAAGGCCAAAAAGTTTCGCTCCTCGTTAAGTTAGGCAATTGATATGGAATTGGAAATGGTGAAGGATGAAGAAGAATCATCTTTGGTTCGAAAAATTAAACGACAAGACCGGGTATGTTTATTGCGAGCTTACAAATTCTGCCACTAAGCAGGAAGTTTTTAATACACCTGTGGAAGTCGTCACAATAAAACAAGTAGGAGGAAGCAAAGATAGAGTTATAAGACATTTAACACTTATAGGTTGGAGTTGCAAATTGGATGTGGGAGAAGGGAAAATTACGGACCCAGAAAACAAAATAAAAAAAAAAAAAAAAAAAAAAAAAAAAAAAAAAAAAAAAAAAAAAAAAAAAAAAAAAAAAAAAATGCTTTTAAAAATTAAATACAGAAAAAAAAAGGGGATGGTGAGGTGAAGTATTCATTGGGTGTAGGACCCAGAATTTTCACACAATTCTCTGTCGATGAAATATTAACAGGCAATGAGCTTTGGTTTGTTTTGTTTTTGAAACTCTCTAATTTTATTTAAGACCCCATCTCTTGTTATGAAGTAACGCCACAAATGCAGTCATGTTATGTTAAAGTAAACCTAATCAAAAATTGCTGACTATAAGTATTTTATTGAGTATTAGTCCAGGTGAATGAGAGGTTTTAAAAAAAAAAGCATAAGCTTGCAATACTGTTAGCAGAACTACCAACAACAGAAGAAGTTCCAACACAAAACGAGAAAAGTAACGGTAGTCAAGATGTTATAAATTTTATAAAGGAATGTTCATCGACACCAAAACGAGAAAACTAATTGGTGCCCAAGATGTTTAAAATTTTATATTATAGATTTTCCAGCTCATTTGGATGGAAGCAAAAAAACTCTGCCACTTCGAAAGTAGGGGAAGTCAGAGTAAAATATGAGCAACGCCGATTCCGGAAAGGAATGGCAAGTATGTCAGGGAAGAACCTTGAGTGGATATTTAGAGACTGCGTTTGCAACCTACAAATATGTAAGGGGCGATAGTATAGGATCACACGAAGAAACCAAAGCATATCTATCTATGTTACGTGCAACATCTCTATACGAACACCCTGCTGGCTGCGAGAGACATCTTCTCCTTACCACGACGTGCTGACGGGGTCAGCCACGTTATATAGATTACGGGTTACACAGAGGCCAGATAATGGTGTGTCCAATTAGTAAACGGGCGAGAATCACCTCCTGGCGGCGACTGCATTTGTAAGTGGATGGCCAGTTTAACAGAGTTTAACATTAACTCTGACCAACATGTCTTCCAACAGGAGGAAACCCTGACGGATAATTGAGTAAAAATCCGTTACAAGGAAATGTTCCAACAGTATATCCAGTGGAAGGTCTCGTATCTTAGCTACCCTGCCAGTGGCAGCACTCAACAGAAGCCAATGCCTCTTACCTTCAATTGAAGAGCTGATGAACTTTTGTACAGCTAAAATCAAAGAATTTCTTGTTGGCCGGTCGAGCAATGAATGCCAAGAGAGCGTCCTAAAGTCTAACTTCCTAAACTAACATCTAACGTCCTAAACTTCTAAAGTCCGAGGTGGTATAATTAATTAGGGTTGGAGCTTGATTATTCTGCCCACAGCCATAACCAACGCTATCAACTCAACTGGGAAGATGGACACATAGGACAGCAGGGTGTGGGAAATGGCGAGGTCTGGGTGGACGTGGAAAGCTGATGCTCGCACTCCGCCATCCATCTTGGAGCCATCAGTGTAAACAGGTGTAGAGTCTTTGTGGGTCTCCTTATGGAACATAAAAGAACCCCTCAACTTCGCCGGAAGTGCCTCAACCTTGGTTAAGGACTGTATTCCGAGACGGACAGTAGTTGGAAGATGAATCCATTTCGCAGGAACATTGTTTTAACCGATCAAAAAGGGATGCCAAGGAAATTAAAAATAGGAGTCACGAACCCAGTGAAAGGCCAATATGTAGAATTGTGGAAGAAACTTTCTACTAAGGGCTGCAAGACTGAGAAAGCAGGGACCTGAATACGGAGGAATAAGGAGCACATGACCTGTTCTCTCTGTTTGAACAAGGCCAACATCCAAGTCTATACCTCTAGACTCTCCTTAGTCGATGATCGAAATGCACCTTTTATAATGAACAGAGTCTCGTTTTGGATAGGGATAAGGAGACGAAGATACGATTGGGAGGTCTGTCTGTATATGGCACAGCCATAATCAAAATTATAGAAGGAAAGAGGAAGATGGGATAACTTCTACTTTGCTTAGCATGAGGCCTAATGGCGATCCAGCTTACGAAGAGCTCACTGCCCCAGGATATCTTTCTCTAAGAAGAAAAATGAGAAATGAATGGAAGAAACTGGATGTGGGCCCTTGCAATGTGGAGAACATTGAAGATTTTTGCAGTAGGAGTGAAGAGAACTTCCACAACCTGAACAAACAGATGGTCTGAGGGGATCTACAATACTTTTGGGTGTCCAAACTCGTAAAAGAAGAAAGGGTAGAGATATCAATACCAGGAAACGGAGAGCCTCGAATTGCTTGCCAAGGTGAGTTTGGATTTATATATTACTAGATCGTGTGGGATACTGTTTTTGTGCTATGCGGAAGAATAGATAATAGTGAGCGTCCCCCTAAAGCACTTAAAATATATATAATTCAATTAAAACTTTTATAATATAAATAAAAAATATATTATATATATATATATAATTATTTTATAGTTCCTTAAATATATAAATAATATAAATATGTATATAAAAGATTCCATCAATAAATATAAAATTTCATTAAATATAAAAATTATTATTTATTTCATAAATCTAATAATAAAATTCCGCAAGCCCGTAAATATAAAGTATATTCATATATAATAATATACAAGTAAAATATAAATATATTATAAAAATGTATACATATATATAACAAATAAAAATAATATAATAATATAATAAACCTAAAAAATAACTAAATATTGAGATAATAAAGTAATGTAATAATAAATATAATATAGATATTGCTGTCTATGACTAGGCCGGCCCTTTTCCGCGTACCGGCTTTACCCAAAAATAAATTTATATACCTATCATAAATATCTACTATGATACATATATAAAGAGTACGAACCGACCATGAACTACTCATATGCTACGACATTTTATCACCGATAACCGAACATCACTTTCTATATATACTGAAGTGATTAAGGTCACGTCTCAGGGTGAGTTCACTGTCATTTAACGTTAAAAAATTAAATAAGCGCAGTTATTAATCCAAGTTGGCGTTAATTCTTTTTACTGATATATAAGTGCATCCCTTTTATGATTACGAGAATTTCAGTAAATAACTTGCGGAGTCGGATTACGGACGTACTTGTAATTCGCTTGCTATACTCACTTATTCAGATCTCATCCTATTCCTATTCGGTGTTCGCGTGATTATGATGTTAGTGAGTGAAAGTAATGATATATAACGATTATCGTAATAGAGATAAGATTATATATAGGCGCGATTAAAATACGGTAAGCTCGATAATGAATACGCATGCGTAAAAGGGCGGAGACGCCTCGATCGATCATTCGTTCTCCGGTCCAATACACACAATAACTCATACCGCGTAAAGACTCGGTCGTCTAATTCCGTATAACAAACGCTGCTCGTCAAAGCACCCGCAAACGCGCGCGCGCTTTCCCGCATGCGTCAAAATGTAACGTCGCGTCGGACTGAAGCTTTTCTTCACGCGTCGTACGCGAACGCCCGAAACGCGTTATCTTATTTACTCGATTCGCTCCTTTCAGGCGGACCAGGACACAAGACCAGAGCGCGTGTGTTGGGTTCGTTTCGGAATGGAGTGGCGGGAAATCGCCAAGGCACTTCCCGGCTCACGCCGGGACGTACGTGGCCCGGGAAGCCCGTGAAGTCAAGTTCACTCAGTGTACGACCTCACGTCCACGCGTTTCAGATACACCTGCTTCGTTTCACGTGAGTGATTGATGGGCGTGACGTGTATGTACTCACTGATAATTACGGTCGCACCACATAATAATTATGATTTCAGTGGCGGGAGTAAGCTTATATTTCTAGCGGTGACGTGAGGACAGACAATGTGGATCCGCGTGACCGACCCCTGGCTCGTCTGCGAGCATTTCTACGTGAGAATATTACGAGTAGGTATAGCTACATGATAATGCAACATCACTACTAAATGACTATAGCTACGTACAACGTAGTATGACTTTACTCGCATCATACTTATCTATATGCTTCTCGATCAACCTCCATTAACACTGACTATCTTCGCAACGACGTACCTATAGCCGTAATTTCATACATCACCCTCGGCAAGCTTCTTTGTGAGTCTAGGTAACTTAGCACTGTAATACATAACGTAAATCACTCTCACCTCAACTACCTCTACGTATTCGTTCGTTATGCAACAGAATACGCCACTCTGACGCTCCTCAGAAAATTCGTGAGTTGTATCGGGTACTCAGGCGAAGCTAATAAGTTAGTAATGCAATATTATCCACCGCTCACGGATTAAAGTCTGACTCCATCCCCGTCACTATAATAGACCGAAGGTAACCGTTTCACGTGACGGTGCATTCCTCATACAAATCGAGACTAGTGGTAATAAATAACGTATGGATGTATTGGTACTAGTACTCACTCACCTGATTACTCACGAAATTACTCACTCAACGCAGCGCTCATGATAGTGAGCTCACGCTATCCAAAGCTCAGACAAGGTCTTTTATAGCTCTACAATATAAATCGGTATAGGGTCACCGCGCCGCTCACGGTTCGCACGTCCTCTCAGGATACGTTACAACAATTATACATAGGCTAATGCGTCAATAGCTCTCACTAGTCGATCGGGCTCACGTATAACGGGTTACGTAAAAGCGTGAGCAACGACAAGCAGTAAAGGGCAATGACCCATATTTTCGCTGTTATGATGGTAGTACTTGAACTCTCGTTTATAATACCTTCTCGTGTGGGTTCGTGTTTTTGTATTATTTATATTGGTATGCTATTAGTCTCATCTCGTAAAGAAGATCCGTAAGTATGATGTATTAGACAATCGCAGCATGAGTGAGGAGTTATATATAATCTTTATCAATCATACAAAGATTTTCACCATCGTTTAATTAATAAATTTATTACCACTATCATTTATAAATTATATATTATAATAATAATAAATATATATAATATATACATATTACCTTTAAATCTAATAATAAATATAATTTCAATATTTTTAATATCTTCAGATCTGTAAGTAAACGAATATTTATAATTAAGTAATTCATATTTAACCATAAAAATATAATTGTAAAATTGAAATATAAAATTATATATAAACGTATTATTAACAAAGTAAAATTAACATATACAATAAAAACTAAAATATATAAAACCGATGATCAAACCTAGATTAATATAATATATATATATGTGAGATAGGAATGAAATATATAATAATATATATATAAAGCTGCCTACCCAATTATAATCTCAACCAAGTAAATTTTACTGATACCCAAAAATTTACTTAAAATGAAGTAATAGTTTATAATATAATAAATGACGAACCGACCAGACCAACCGCGACATTTCTTTCCGAAAACCCGACCTACACTTCTTATCCTACTCACTGAGAAAGATATATATATATAAGTCGTCACTAGGGTCAGGTACTTTAATCGTTAAATATAATAAGGTAAATAAATAATAATAGAAGATATATAAGAAGAAATATTATATATATAAAATAATACATTCATCTACATCTGTTAAATTAATTTAAATTAAAAAAAAGATGTTTACAATAACATAAAAAATAAATATATTTACTATAGTACGTAATAAACTATTACTCGGGGTTGTATATATTAACTCAGTGAACTGACTTTCAGTATCACTACTTTAGCTACCTTCGTGATCCCTCCACCTCTTCTCTCACGGTTGTTACGCGTTGTTGTGGGAAAGTAAGTAACGATAATCTGAAATTATAGATAGAGAATATAATAAGGCGCGAAATTTACTCATGAATAACGATTCGAACTCAGTAATAATCGAGTCGCGTAAATAGGATATCACGGTAAGAAAACAACCTGAAATACTCTACGTATCACTGAATCGCTTCTGATTCTCGGTAGCAATATAAATAATTTATAAATATAATAACGCGTTATAGGTACTAATCTCACTCACGTACGTTACCTATTATTATACGTTAATCAACGCAAATACTAGTACTAAGTACCTACTAGACATCAGCACGCGCGGAAATCTTCCGAACATTATAGGCGTATCAATTTAGAGTGAGCGTTTAGCGTCGTAGTATTTTTCACTTTATACGTCAGTACTTAACTACTATAAATGTGCAATATAAACGACGTAACTAAATAGCGTATCTATCTATTAAATTATAATCTTATTTCTCACTCACTCACTAGCTTTCGATCCTTAGTATAGGTACGAAATGAGTGAGAAATAGATAGAGGAAGCGTAGTTGTATTGGTGTTATGAGATAGGTATAAGGGAGGGATCTAGCTACTAAGGTGTGCACTACGGTGATCATTACTCACTTTACAGTAGTTTAGTTAATTCTAGTATTGAACAGGGAGTACCTTATTGAGATGAAATAGTGTATCCGTACGATCGAGCGTTGCAGAAAATACTGCTCGTTTAAAATAGGTGTGAAGTATAGGTAGTCAGGTTAGCGACTAGTATTTGGTCTCAGTGAGAATAATTAATAATATGAATTTCATAATTATATGTTTCAAAAGCTTTTATTTATAAGTAAGGATAGTGAGGAAAGATAATATATATTTTGGCTGTACTCAGTGAAGTGAGCGACCTGGGCTTCACGCTCGCGGATTATTGGATAGGATTAGGTAGATGATATAAAATAACTAATAAAAAAAAGTAATAACTCACTCACTATAGACCTACGCCGATTAATCGATCTACTAGCTTTAGTAGCTAAATATAAACTAACGCTATATTATCGAAAACTCACGACGTCCATATTAGGACGATAATTCTCACCCTCGGGAAAGCTTCTTCTACGTCGAAGGACTGATGAATCATATAAATACCGTAACTTTAACATATCAATAACTATACTCAGTTTACGTTTCACTCACGTATTTTGAAATAAAAAGCGCCAATATACTGAAACTCGCATCCGTATAAATTACTCTCATTGCTCGGGGCGTAGCGAGTCATATTATGATGAATCTCACGCCGTTATATATATAAATATATATATATATATATATATATATAAGTCCGCCTCAACCCACCTGACTAGCGCGTAGACCTGTATTCAATCGGGGACTATGGATGACTCCACTACATATCACTGAGGTGAATCAGATAGTGAGTGAGATAGTATAGTCTAATCGATCAGAGGCAGCGAGGCTGCCTCCAAAGAGATCGAAGACTTTAGATTCGTCACATCGGTGCTAGCGGCGCGCGGGTTCGAATGTCATCCGGGAACGAAACAGAAGTGTGTATTCGATAGAAGATATATTATACAGCTCGTTAGTAATAATAGGCGATAGTAGTTGTTGAAGATATAAACTGAAAGAATAAGAAATGAGTAGATAGTGAGAAATATAAATGTATAATAATATTATAATTGCGTAGTGTATTGGTTGCTACAGTGCTTAGTTGATACTATCGTTGGGTCGTGTATTTAGTTAGCTGCTAGGATAAGTGAAAAGATCGGATTAGTCCTAAAATATCTAAAAAAATATATATCATTAAAACTTACAAAATATGATTTCTTAAATAATATATAAAAATATATTCTTTAACTAAAAATAATAATATATTCACATATAAAATACTAAAATTATTATATTATTCTATAAAACTAAAAAATATCTTAAACTAATATAATAATAAATCACGACTTTATAAAGTAAAAAATACTCACCATGGACTATAAACTACAATATATAGTAAATATAAAACAAGTAGAAACGAATATGTTGGAACGTAGACGAAAAATAAAGATGGCTGCTTGCCGGCCGCCTAACTTTCCTATATATAGGTAACGCATACCCCAAAAAAATTCCAAAAAAACTCTCTTTAATATTAATTAATAAAAGCTGAGCAACGACCAAGACACGGTCACTAAAATATTACTTTCGAACATACCCGTACTACACCTTCTTATCCGGCACAGCCAGTTGTCACTCACTCAGGTTACGTTCCATTTTAAACACTGTTAATACCTCGCGTGAGTATTTCCCGGCGGCCGTTATTCTTCTTCTGAGAAAAGTGAGCTGTACCCTTTATTCTCTATCAAAAGCGTAATAATCACTATCGCCGGTATGAGTTAGTATATCGACGCTTCAGTCAAATTCACGACTCACTTAATCGCTTACATCACTCCATTCTACTCATGAACCTCCCTCCTTCGGTGATTCGACGTTAGATGTGGGTCAGTCGTACGTAAATATCTCACTATAGTAATATAATTATAACGTACTCGACGCTATTCACGCATACTGATCGTCGAGAAGCCGTAATTCGCGTAACAAATAGAGCCCGGAACCCGACTCCCGATCGTCGATTCCCTAGTTCTCCCTATAGGTCCAGCATAATAATATATAATATATATAAAGTAACTGAGTTAAGTACTAGCTACAGTATATTAGTAATAACGTAATTTGATAGCAACCGCGGCGGCTAATTCTTCCTCACCGAATGCCTGTACGTTTGTCCCTAGGGTTGTAATTATTAGCTTCTCTATATCAGCTCAGAATACCTAAAGTCACCCGAATACCCGGTATAATGCTATTATAATCATAATAAATCCTTAAATATTTTCCACTCAGGTTTGTCTTATCCCATAATGTTTTTAAGAATGTGAAAGACATATGGTATGATCGGAAGTTGATTTGGAAGTGGGTAATCCGTTGTGATTATTCCAACGCCGTACGTTTCGTTCGATTCACGAGATTGAGCTGAGATGAAATCCCGTAACTACTATGGTAGTTGTAAGCCATTGAATTAAATCAGATATGTCCTATTAGTACTGTTAAGTATTATTTTTATCACCATTATTTTCTCTCTCAGGTAAGAATAAGCTACTGCTTACGCTACTCCCATCCTTTTTGCGTATTATTCAATCCTAATTTACAAGTAATCAGACAATATATAACAGTATGTAATCGGCTATATTCGGTTTGGAATTCACCGTACTCTACTACGCCTGGTTGCCTTTCAAAAGAGTGCGCGTGTGTAAGGATCGCGTGTGTATCTCCCGGGTGTGTGGGACGACATCTTGAACCCCACACCCCTCACCAGAGAATTATAGCCAACAATTATATTACAACAACTTAAATATTAATACACTGTCAAGTAAACCCTATTTCCGACTTATATATCTTCCCATTTTCTTAATAAATCCCAGTTAAATTATTTAAAGATACGTAATTTCTAGTAGGATTTCTACAAAATAGAACCACCCTCCTCACTATTCCTACCCTGAAGTTTTCCCCTTACAGGTGGTTGGCTATTTATAATATCCAATAATTATGCCGCAGCTCACCAAATTTTGCTCATAACCTTATAATTTATAGCGTTAATAAGGTGAAATTAATCTACAAAGATAATCAATAATGACAGGTCTATGACCTAGAGCCCACTATATGAGCCGCCGCAATATACTTGCACACCACAAACCTTAATACCTGCAAAAAGACGTGCTTTCCCTTTCACTCTATAACAGCTGGGCACATCCACCTGTTCAATGACTTTAGGCGCAGAGTATAAAAAATTCTGAAAGAACGTGAGAATATGTATTAGAGACACAATGAGAGAGCAACGAGTGTACGAGAGAGATGAAGAAGGATATCGAAGTACATGTGCGTGGTATGATAGCAACATCTCTCAATACAGTTAACAACTCAGAGATGTCTACTGTGAGATCTTCAACACTCACCAAGCATACTCTCCCTCGACAGAACTGCAATCGTGTATGCATACGAGTTGAATCAACCAAAATTTTTTCTTACATTATAAATTTGAAACTTTTTGTTAAACATTAACCCAAGAGGTAAGAGTGGATCTGAGACCTTCCACATGAAAATATATACATTATTGCAACGAGAATTCGTTATATATCTGTTGAAGAATGAGCTCTGACAAGAAACGGATCGATCAGGAATGCGCGAGTTCGATATTAGCTAGTATCTCACGTGGATGATAAAAGAATGAGTCGGAATGTTTCACCACATCACATATAGGTTAACGACCGAGTTGTATATTAATTACAGTTCTCTACACTTATATCACAGTTGATAATCATAAAACACACAATAAAATATACAAGATATATAGTGTCTATTTATATATATAATTATCGTTTGATAATTTTTCTTATAGTGAAGATTGTTAATAGATTTCGGTTACGAGGCAAATAGATATTGAGGCATTTATAAGTTGTGTTTTAAAAACATCTATAATAAAAAATATAATATACGCATTTTTATTCTAATTCTAGAGCTGTGTCGTAGATCACAAGTACGTTAGAGGCTCTCTATACATTCTTACCCTATCTATTATTGGATCTACTGTTATAATATTTTGATATAAGTTATTTTATAAGACGCCTATATATATTTCAGTAATATATTACTGTATCAGAGCTTTTCTACAACTACGCGCTTCATTACGGGGCAACCCCGAATAATCTGAGTACTTTCTAAGAGTTCGCACGTTTTATAGTTCATACTCCCAAAGCGAATCGAGGCAGTGAGTGCATCGACTGTTATTTAATACATAATATGTAATAAAATAATACAGTAACAAATATAGATCTATTATTGTAATATTACGTATCATTCATGTCTCTATCGGAAAGTCGCCTATTTTTATTAATCTTTCAGCGCTTAATGAAATAGAAGCACGTTTTTCGAAATACGCGTTCGTTCACGTTCTTCGGAATTGGTCCTTTTTATAATCAGCATCGTGTTAAATAGGTAAGATGCGCGCACTTTTTTAACTACGCGTTCATTCTCGTTCATATTTCTCAGAATTATAGAACGTCTCCTTAGAAACGTCAACGGGTTTATCTATCAGTTTCTCAAAAAATGTGGAACGCGCCTCGACATAATCTCGCCTTTTTAAATTTGACGTATATTCTTTTTGTAGTATCTTCTTTTTTCCGTTGCAGCGGGTTTACACAACTTGTTGTAGCTCCTTTCTTTTTCATTTAAAAATATAAAATTCAAAAATTTTTATTTTTATTTATTATCTTTGGATTTTTATTAATTTGTCATAACAGTTTTTAAAATTTGTTATTCTTTTACATTTAATATTTTATCTCAGAATGGTAGGATGCGCGCGTTCTGAAAACCAAAATCTTGTAAACCTCTAAAAATTATTTATCGTAGAAAAACAAATTTAAGGGAGACGAGACTATAAAAAAAAACAATAAGATATATAGTACACTTAAAAAATAACGTAATAAAATCATAATAATTTAAATCGAAAAACGAATATCCTCCTTTTTTATATAAGTTTAAAAAAAGATATATAAAAAAGGAAGATTTTTGTTCTTCGATTTAAATTTTTCCTATCGATGTTTCTTCGTGTAATTTTCAAGTAAAAAGGTTGGTGCTGCCCTACCCATATTTAGCGCTCTTGGGCAGTTTTAAATGCGCTATCTATGCGAGAAATTCATATGTGCTTGAGTCTATTGTGCCAGAAATGTTAATTTCTTATCATAATAAAAAAATCAAACTTCTAAAATGTATTTTAAATTTAATTTGCAAACTAGGCCAAATATTATTAAATCGGAAAATATTTCTTTTATTTAATTTGTTTCGCTTGATAATCCAACAAAATAAGAATTATAATATTATATATCAATTCCCTATAGACTATTATATTATTTTTTTTTTTAATTAGTCTCCCTTAAAACCAATTTTCTATGATAAATATTTTTTAGAGGTAACTGAAGTAAAATATTTTCCTAAAAAAAAAAAAAAAAAAAAAAATAAAATAAAAAAACGTGAGACTGTCGTTTCGTCGCTCCCTATGCGAGAAATTCATATGTACTTCAGCCTATTGTGCCGTGAATGTTAATTTCTTAATAGGTCAAGCGTAAAGAGATTAAATTTGTCAACTAAGCTAAATACAAATAAATGGAATATATTTCTTTTGTTTAAATTTTTTTGCTTATTAATGAAAAAGAAATTAAAGTTTAATTAATTTTCTTTTGTTCTTATATTATTTACATCTATAATTAAATGCTTGTGAACCATCTTTTGTTTATTTCACCGCGTGAATAGCTCTTTATCAAAGCGCCTACGCTCTTTCCTTTTACATCCTATCTTTGCTTTACGTTTTCCAATTTTTTACGGATATTGCTTATTCAATGAAGATGGAGAAATGCAAAATCGGTGTCTTGTCTCTAGTATTGCCCATGAATTAAAGGAAGCTCCGGTCATTGCGTATGCAACGAGTCCTTGTCTCAACTACCTTTATTGTTTGTGCTCTCTCGAGTGTAGTCGTTCTCTCAGTTGGGTTCGTTTCTGAATGGTTAGTCAATAACGGGAGAACACGAATATATCCATTCTCTCATTAAAAAATTAGTAAGATAGAAAAAATATAAACTCATTCAATATTACACGATACCTGATAATAAAACACAATTTTGAAAGTCGCGAGAAGTAATAATTCTCTCTGATATAATATGTGAGTTCCTCTTTATAAGTGATAGATTTTAAATTGAGACTCTCTTTTTTTATTTTTATATTTTATATTTATATTTTAAACATTTTTCAATCTTTGTCTATTATTTAAATTTATCAAATATATATATAAAGATTTTAAGTAATTACTTTGCTCTTATTCTTGGATTGGTATGGGGCATAATTTGTATAAACTGGTCACACTAATAATTTGCAAAACGCGCTAATAACTCCATGATGAGAATAAAAGAAAAGTATCTCATCTCTACCTTCTTTGATCGATGTTCAGTTCGGCTGGTTAAAAATAATTCGTTTCATGGAAAATCATATGTAATTAGAGGGTACTTACCTTAGCTAGTAATGATTGTCCTGGTAATTATGGGGATATTGTTTCGGAAATTGTTATAAAATAGATCGGTCGTGTGAGTACATCGACGGTTGGTAGGGAAAGAGAGCGAGAATACAGTTCAAGTGTGCGCTCAGCATACATAAAGTATTATATAGTATTGCTCAGATAAGTTATAATGATACATCTGGGGATTTCTCGATAGTTATATTAAGAATATTTCTCACTCAGACACCCCGATATTTACATTTACTCACTGTTTTTATTTTCCGACTGTTTAATAAACTTCAATTTAGAAGATATCTTAAAAAAACGCAACTTGAACTATCTCACAGCGAGAATTACGTAGATAATTTGCACCTTCAATGTACATATAAATGACATATTTTTCTTAATATTTTAGTACGATTTTTTGAATGACCTCGATCAATTTACAGAGCGCTAAATTTGTCGAGAAAATTCATAAAATAAAATTGAATTTTTTTTAACTATTTCCCTCAATTTTAACTTTAACTTCAGTCGGTAAAAATATTTTAAGCCTTCTAACGATTGTCAAGCGCTAACTGTCACCCGGGTTCTTGACGGTATTAACCACATGGGCGATCTTTACGCGCATTCAAAGCTCAACTTCAAAGAAAACATTTACGCGTTATAGTATAGCTGACAAAAAAATTGGCTACAAGTGGTCATCGGTATATAAGTAGTCCTAAATATACGATCCCCTTTAAACTTTAAAATATACCCGATATTTGAAATATTGACTCCTAACCAGATAATTATGTTAGGTATAATGTGTAGTAAAATTTCAAACCCCCCCATAAATTTTTAATATGATAGGATATAACGTAAAAAAGTTAAGATATTGTGTTATGATAGATACCCATTAGTGAGTAAATGAGTGAGAAAGTTTAATA
This sequence comes from Trachelipus rathkii, assembly GCA_015478945.1. Taxonomy (NCBI): domain Eukaryota; kingdom Metazoa; phylum Arthropoda; class Malacostraca; order Isopoda; family Trachelipodidae; genus Trachelipus; species Trachelipus rathkii. The sequence goes on along the minus strand of JABUQX010029297.1, from coordinate 9,464 downwards.
AAATATTTATCTATATGAATCCATCACACCAAAATGTATTGCACTATTGTGACTGCTTCAAATGTACTGAAAATCGTTATCCCCTGAAGTGCCCTGTGAGTTACTATCTAAATTACATGTAATATTACCTTGAGTAAATAAAACACCCTATTATTATTTATAGGTGACATATAGTTGCGTAAGTAAATGACTTTTTAATAATGATTTATAGGCAAAAGTATTTTAAACAAAAAAGAAAATTAATATATATATTTAAATAAAATATACGACTTACCGTGATTTATTATAATTACCAGATATATTATTATAATATATTAATTCTTTTTTGAAAAATGTAGTTAAAAAAAAAAAATAATTTTATTATAATAAATTACGCACTTAGGTTAACAATTTAATTCGAAATAATTGTATATATAAATAATTATGATTGTTATTTAATTCAATTATTAAAAATAAATTATTAACAAATAAATATATTTTATTAATTATAATAAATTGACTGGGACAATTATTAATTCGTATATAATTAATATTAATTATTTTTTATATCTATATAATATTATTTATTAATAATAAATATATATATATTTAATTTTAATATTCTAAAATTTGTTTTAATGCCGATATTAATTATCGATTATAATAATATATAATTATATAATATAAATAATATGATTATTATATATATTATTAATATATATAAGATATATATTAGAATTCATCACCTGTAGTGATTGCCACTAGAAAACTATCCCTAACCAATATCCAAAACATAATTACATGACGCATGGTTATCATATAACATTCCTTCCTTATAATCACTCCATTAACCATCCTGGATAGTAAGTGGTGGTGACTCTTTAAATATTATATCTACAGAAAACTCAAAATCCAACCCCGATCATCATAGTTATCATATAACCTAAAACTTTTTTAAGCTCGAAAAAATATCATAGTATTAAATTATTAATTTACTATATTTAATAAATCCCCACCCTCTTATCACCAGCTACAATTCTATTAATAATTTTATGTGTAAAATTATAATTACTTACCAATTATTATCCCCTCCTCCCTTTCTTACTTACAACTCAATAACATTATATATGATGTGTCTATTTGAGTTGTACTTTCGGATTGTTTAACGAATACATATCAATAAATTTCCACACATCATAATCAAATCGTTACGTAACTCAACACATGAAACCAATATAACACACTTAATGAAGCGTTGTTCTTGGGCTTTCGGGCCCCGGCTACGGTCAGGAATAATTATATAGGTATAATTAGTTTTAGAAATAAGCATATTTCGACCTTATAATTATATCTCTACTCCCAAAAATATTCCCCTGATTAGGTAAAATAACACTGTTCTCAGAAGCAGTGACAAAAAAGGTAACCCGCCTACGGAGCAGATCACGGTCAACTCAACCTCAAATATACAATAATATAAATTACATAAATTACAATATAAATATAGATTCAAAACTTTAGATCAATGTTACCATCACCTCTCCTCACTCATGCACCATATGTAACATTTATCCTACCGGACCTCTTATACCCGCGAGACACAATGGAGGCACCTCCTTCTTGGTGTATAGGTGCCTCGCTCCGTGATCCGCCCTTATTCCATTATTATTATATAATACATATATTATAGATAGATAGATAAATAGATAGATAGACAGACCCAGATAGATAGATAGCATCAGGTCGATTAGATAGATAGATAGATAGTAGATGATAGATAGATAGATAGATAGATGGATAATAGATGCATAGATAGATAGATAGAAATGAAGATAGTAGATAGATAGATAGACTTGTGAATAGAAATTGCATCGTGGGAAAGGGAATAGCAAAGTGATCCCTAATATTAGAGAAATAGAACGATGATTTGTATTCATTTAATTGGTGTTACACTGACGATGATGTTAGATACGTGAGCCTAGATTAAGTTTTTGTTGGGTAATGTTAGGTTTTCCCTAGAAATTTGCTAATTGTCATTCTATTTCATATTCAATTGATTTATCACTCAAAACGAGGACACTTATGATGAAATGGTGTTTATTCGTAGTTCAGATGTTGGTTATCTTGATTAATTTGGTCCACTTTGTTTGAGGATTTTGTTTAGATATGCGTTTACCTGTTTGCCGATATCCGAGAAAAGTGGACATATCTGATATTGTTATGACCTATTAGCTACTTTAACCTTTTGATAGTAGTGAATTTTCAATGAATGCTTACTGATTATTCATAGTCGCGAGTATGTTGTAAGTATTTGCCTTTGATCAGTTATATTTCTTAGTTGCGGTTAAGATATGGTAGCCTTTATGACGCTAAAAGCTATTCTGTTGTTACATTTATATTTAATCCTTTGCTTTAACTACTTTATTTTTGTGTTAAATTGTTTGGATAAAACTTTTGATTATGTTTTATCAATTGTTGCGTTGTCTGTAGATAATTGGACAAATATGATAAATCCTGTTAAAGTATATACTATGGTCAATGTAAAATTAACGTAAATAAGGTTATATATTACTGCTTGAAAAAGTGGAATAGGTTACCGTTTGTAATGCAATGTTAGTTACTTTACAGGTGTTAATGTGGTACTTTGCTAATGTTTACACTACTTTATCGTGCTTAAGTTAGTTTAGTTGTCGTGTATATTATTTCTTAGTTCATATGAACGCTATGTTAGCTATATTAATATGAAACCCTTGTTATGTTAGCACATATATTCGGGTTAAGTATAGAACTTCTTTTTGCGCTATGTTTATCCGAAATGATAATTCTAAATCTACGTAATCATTTGTTAATGTAAATAACACTCGAATTGAGTTTAAGAGTAGTGGCTATAAAGATGTGAATAGTTTAATCGTTTTTAACGAGATATGTGGAGATATTACTGCGGATAATTGGAAGCTTTGTTGTAATGTTAGTTTTATTCGTGATAATTCGTCGTTGTTTCATTATTCTTAGTCCACATTGGATCTCATGTAGCTTTATTATGTAAAACATGTTACGTTTAGCATATGTTCGATTGTTGGGTATATAAAGAGCTTATTTTTGGACTGTTATTGTTGCTGGATGTCTGTTTGTTGTTGTTTGTGTGTGGTTCGTTGTTGTTTGTCTGTTGTTGTTGCTAAGTAACAGAATATATATCCCTTTTTGAATTGATATTGGTTCTTCGTTATTGCGTTGTTCTCTGTTTACTTCTTCGATTGTTGACAAAACGAATCTCATTACCTTAAAGGTGTTACTCATACGATTTCTTCAGTATGACTTTTTTCGCCCTATTCTGGTCGATGTCATCTTCCCACATCTCTACACCTGTTCTTGATGCATGCTTTCATAGAAACAAAAGAGGCCTTCGTATTCCCTAGCATGTGCATTATATTTACCCGTCCAACCGGATGGATACCGATACAACTTGCTGTGATTTCTACCAAAGGTCAAGTAATCTAGACATTATTTTTCGTTGTGCTGAGGGATTCATCAAGATTATCGACTATCCGCTGCTGCATGGCCTAGAGGATAAGGGTATTTATCCAATGTTCTGTACGGTAGTAAATATCTACAGAGGTGACAAGTGTGAGAGGCCATAATAGAATAGACCGTTTGCGTTTCATCATTGACTATTAAAACCCTTGATGTGTACGCAACTATGAAACCAATCGATGTGTGACCTCAATTTGCCGTACTGTGTAATACTGTTCAGTCGAACATCTGATAATATTAACAGTATGCCATTGCTTAAATAAAAAAGAATTAAAACATCTCATCTTAACGATGTTGCATATTGAGGACTTTAATACATATACATATGGTAAGTCTATGACATTTAACCGAAACATAAGTGTTTTCCGTATACATACAGATATACCTAGATGCGTTAATACTATCAGTTTGGAAATGTTTCACTTCTCTCTTGTATAGAGAATGATGCTGTCTATCAAAAATTCGAAAATTTAGTGTTGCTCGGAAGGCATTTATTACTTACATCCTTCAAAGATGTTGAATCTTAGAGAATTATACGCTTACCACTTGATCCTATTTTCTTCTGAAAGATGAATTAAATATATTTTAAAATAAAATTTATATTTTTAAATGTATTTATACTGTTTTTATGCTTTATATAGAAAATAGAGAAAATTATGTTTATAAAAAAATGCAAACTTGTTTTACTTCCCTCGATTTTCGCATTATTATTAATGACTACATTGATGATGATGGCTGTTTATCCGTCTGGGTGTTTGTGTGTTAATTACGGTTATGCTCATTATGTTATGCTTTAACATGAATAAAACTTTACTTGTTTGTCTTTACCTATTAGGTATTATGCTGGTTAGGTAAGGTTATGCTAAATTCTTTGTTAAATAATACTGTGTTAATGTAAAATTAATCATTGTCATGTTGGAGATATGGTTGATAAATGTATAATGGGTAATATTTTTTTGTGATCTTGTTAGTTACTTTACTCGCTGATAAGTGGGATCTTGTTAATGTACTTTTATTCTTGCTTAAATGTGTCAGGTTTGTCCGTTGTAATATTGATATTTCTTAGTTCATTCTACATCAGGCTTAGCTTTATAATAGAAAACTTTTGTTACGTTACATACTTTCACCAGTCCATAAGAAATTACACTAATGTTATTAGTAATATTGTTTAGCTAAATATTCCATGTTACGTGTACATAACATTGTTATGTTATAGATATGCTTGACAATGTGAATAAGTTACGTTTTTGGCTGCTATGTTACGTTACTTTATCTGGTGTTCAGGTGGAAAACTTATGTTAACTGTTGAACCGTTTATTCTGTTTAAGATAGTTAATTTGTCGTTGTACATTTATTTTTCTAAGTTCAATGATGTTATAAATCACATCTTTACTGTGACAAATCTTTGTTCACGTCAATATATTGTTGATCTTTGTATAAAGAACTGATTTTATGTTATGTTTATCCAAAAATGATACACGAAGTGTGACCTTAAACATAATCAATTAGTCAGACAGATGGTCAGAAGGGAGTTGGATGCCTGGTGGATGATTTGATTTAGTGTTTACTGCTTTATAGGGTATGTAACAACGTATAATTTTGTAAGTTATTAAACAATAGAATAAGTAATTTATTTATTTCATTTATTTATTTTTTTTATTCTTCTTGATGGTTCTGAACCATTATTTTCGAAATCAACAGACTCGATAACCTAGTATAAAGACACCAACATTGTATCATTACACAAAATTAATAACTCGCACCCGCATCCGGTCCAGCAAGCGGTTCTGTGGCCTACTCCCTCACCCTTCCTTCTCATTCTTCATCTCTTCCTCTTTCCTCTCATTCATCCTTTCGTCTTCTTCTTCTCCTTCCTCTCTCTGATTGCCATTCCATGCATTTCTTCTTCTTCTTTTTTCAAATGGGACCCCCTCCGGGGGGGCCTGGACTCCGAAGCCAAAGCCGAATCCAACTCCGTCTCTCGTCTTCGGTCCCGTCCTCCTCTAACTCTTCTCCAAGTTCAGTCTCTACTCGCTATTTTTAATTTTTACGGGGCTACGTCCTCCCTTACAGGAGGGGGAACGCAGAGAACGTAATCTCGTCTCCGACGAGATTACGTCATCATTAACTCACATCCAAATTTCATTCCGATTCGTTAAGCCTAACATGGTTTCAGGACGAATTTGACCCTTGGCGCTATGGGGGCAGCATCCCCTTAGGGGTGACTAGGTCCAATCCAAACTCACAGGGATCATTCTATCACCTTCATTAGAACTATCCAATTTGAAAGCTGATACGCTAACTCTAACCCATGTAGATATAAATTGGACTCAGAACCGGGAAGCAACCACGGCGGGAAGCAAAGTCGGAGTGCGTAAAAAAACGATCCCTTACATGATCGTTTTCGATCAATTCGATTTCTTTAATACTAATCCTGAGTGTAAAATAATAAAATTGTATTTAAACCGCATGCCCGCGCTCGCGCGCTGACGTAATCTCGTCTCCGACGAGATCGCATCACACGCTCGAGCCTAACTCCCGTTAGGCTTAACTCTATCTCGGGTTGGAAAGCCAAAAGGTTATAAACGCGGGCGTAGCGCTACGCTCTCGGAGGTGACCCCCCTCTATATACATCCTAGCAGACCTTGAAAATTACACGGGATTCGAGCTTTCCCAGATCAATAGAATTAATCATGTTTCAAGATCCTATAGCTCTTATTCCTTCATTACGAAAAGGGTGGTCGTGTCAACGTCTGTCACGACCAAGCGATAATCGAATGTTTAATTTATAGTAAATTATTTCCTTTTCGATTATACTTTTCATTGTTAAATTGCCACAGAGCTACCGTAGCAAAGACGATAAAACATTCGATTTAACTGGCCATACTGAAAATTTAAGAAGCGTTGTCTCCATGATCTATCAAGTTCATTTAAAAACCTTTCTAGGAACCAAAAGCCCCCTTTGAGGGGCTCACCCCCTTTCTGGGGCTAAATCCTGAGTCAGGCTCAAAACCCTTCGATCGGTTCTTCCAGACTTAATTCGCTCGCCGAAACTAAAAACCCTAGTTTGACGTCTCAAACATCAAAATCTTAATGAACATGAAAGAAATCTTCCAAGTCAGGCTGCCGATATAACTGGATTCCAAAAACCTTCCAAAAATTGTTTTCAAGTCTTTTGTCCCCTTCGTACGTGCAGCTCACAATGGGAATATCCCCAAATCCTCCGAGTTGGGATTCTTGAACTCTAATTTGGACATAAACGTTAAAAAAAAAGACTAAAAAAGTGCCAAAAATGCTAAAAAGGACAAATTTAACGGATTAAATCCCTTTAGGAACCAAAAAGCCCCCTCTGGGCTCTGCACCAATTTTGGAGGCTAAACTCCGAACTAAAGGAATTACCTTAGTAAACACAAAGTATGAGATGGGTCTATCGGCAGTGTGCGCTCAGTTTACCCACTCTTACTACTATACTATATTATATATATATATTATATAATATATATATATATATAATATAATGGGGCACTGAGCGGTCAGGACGATACTTAAAGTATCACTAATTAGGTTATACTAATATTTATATATATATATATATTATATATATTATAGTATTATTATATAGCAAATTTTACAAGTGTAGCTGTTGCTATAGACTAGATTGACGAGTTTAATTTTGCGAATTTCCCAGTGAAAATCGTAACGAATATATTTGTCGCATATATTGAGTTCGAGTTATTTTATGTTGAAAATAGGCATTTTGTTATTTATACTCATAATTTGTCTTGAGAGTGTGTAATTAAAGGAAGAGTACTTTCAGACTATGAGTAATCATTAATTTAAAGTATTTAGTATAATAATAATATAATATATAATAATAATAATAATAATAAAGAATATATAATAAAATAATAATAATAATATAAATAATAATAAATAATATAATAAAATAATAATAGATTAATATATAATATAATAATTAATAATAATAATAACTTATTTTATTATTAATTCATCAATCAATTTATTTATATTCTAAAATTTAGTTTATAATATTATATATATTATATATATACTTTTTTTTTTTTTATTTTTTTGTTTTTTTTTGTATTCTTTGAAAACAGAAAGTTCCAATATACAAGGTATGCGTATAAGTCGCAAGACTTTAACGTTTATTAGCATGAGGTGGTTGTGAATATCTTTTTTTTTTATTTTTTTTTTGCATTATGGACGGAAATTATTAAATAAAAAAACTTTATTCCCCAAACGGGATTTGAGCCGACGGGGGACTGAGGGGGGGACGAAGTCCTCTCCCGTAGTCCACCGGATGCGACAGACCCGCTAGGCCATCTTTGCCTGTTTTACTCAGTTATCCCTTTAGTTAAAACAAAAAGAATAATTAACTTCCCTTTGCGTAATATTGATTTTCTTTAAGTTTTAAAGGAATACCAATAGTAACCCTCAAAAGATGGCAGGAGTCGGGTCCTCTCGGCTACCGGGTGACGACGGGGAGACTTCGTCCCCCACTCTGTCCCCCGTCGGCTAGCCCCCAAAGGAACTAATAACGTTTTTTTTTTTTAAATATTTCCCGACGAATAAATCAAGAAAAAAAAGCGAATTTGTGTTACTGTACCGGTGCTGCCGTTCTCTAGTCTATGCGTCTCTCAACACTTGGAACGCTGTACCCTTCAGACGAAATAATTACTAAGTTTTACCCCCTATAGGCCGTAATATAATTTTTTTTTTTACAGTTCAACCACCACTCCACGGGCAAGCCTAATTACAAGTACACTCTCAAAAAAGTACACAACCTAACGCAAATTAATGCAGATGAGACACAGAAACGCAGCTTTGAAGGTTACGAATTTAAATCACCACAAACACAAGAAATGAAGAGAATTCCACAAGCAAGAAGTGGCTTGAAAGATAGATAGCCAACTATCCAGCGATACCTCCTGAGGTTAACAATATCGTCATCACAAACTCATCGCAATCACGGTCGTGACGATTATACACAGTACCTTTGCCTCGAGGACTCGTAAAGGTGGTATGGCTACGCGAGTGAACAAAGATTTTTCATACAGCACCGTGCCGCGCGTACCTATAGAAAAAGAGATAAAGCACCCAACATCGCCCGCGCAAAGATAGAGGTTCATATGTGAAGTTGGGAAAGTAGTGAACAGTTTATAAGTCTTTGACCTTTGACCCGACCCTGTCCAATAAGCCGGTGAAACCAAGCCCACCCCCCCCCCAAGATAATGAGCTGAGCATTATCCATTACAAAGGGCGATGAGCCCTTGTATACTGAAGGCAACTGAGAAAAGAAAATGTCTCGCAGTCTAAAAAGAGAACCCCAGTTTCTTTGAGGCCGCCCTAGCAACCGTTGTTGATGTGAGGTTTATGATACATTTTTTGTTATATGTTAAGAGGCAAGATGTTTAGTATTTGTCAACAGGTAGAGACGAGAAGAACCGTCGAAAGAGATAGGAACGTTAGAAGGTTTCAGATGTGAATAAATTGAGTTTTTAAAGAATTAAATTTTCCACAAGGTTGAGACGACCCTACCCGAAATCCTAATCCAGACATGAGAATTAGAATCCGGAAAGATTTTAACGAGAGGCATTCTAGAACGTAAATAGAGGGAGCAAATTGAAATGGAGTCTGACGAAATGAAGGGTTCGAGTCATACGGCATACGAGTGATAGAGTTGATATGCAGTCGAGAAATGATCATTAATGAAAAGTAAGCATAAAGTAGGAGATAAGAAAGACCGCCTGAGAAACACCACAATTAACAGAAAAGGAAAGAAGAAAGTCGCCCGTCAACAAACAACCTAAATGGAAAGTTCTGAAAAAACTAAACATAAGTAAGCAAATAAGGAAACCCAAAGGTAAGGAGCTTGGAGACATTTGACGCGTGCCATAATGAGCCAGTCCAGTACAAATGGCTTTGGATATAAG
>JABUQX010029295.1:0-22500 GCA_015478945.1 Trachelipus rathkii | reverse complement strand
ATCCACTGTAATTATGTTAGTAGTAATAAAAATAATAATAATAATAATAATAATAATAATAATATATAAATTAATAATAAATATAATTATATAATAATATATGAATTAATTATAATAATAATTAATAATAATAATAATATATAAATAATAATTAAAAATATAATAATAATGTAAATAATTAATAATAATAATATTTAATAATTTAATTGAGTTATTTGATTATTGGACTATTTGGAAAGAATCTATTGGTGTAGATACACTTAAGTCATTACAAAAATTATATCATAATTAGAAGAGATGATAAATCGATGATAGATAAAATTCACGATTGCCTTTGCCTCACAAACTTTGACTCTCTCTTGATTTTATTAAGCTTGTGTATCTATAATAGTATGATTCATCGGATAACCTTGGCGACTTTACGAAGAGACCCCTCCAGGAGGCGCGAAGCTGTAAGCCGTAATTTGGACAAGCGCATAATAATTGAATTAAATATTTTGGCTAATATATTGGGTGAAAAGGTAAGCATAATAATTGAAGTACAACCTCAAGCCCACGTAGATTGAATTCTTCAATGGGTTGACTTAAATAGATAAAAGCAGGGTGATACAGAGGCTAGTGGTAAGATGGTATGTGGCGGCTTGAATTCAGGGCTTGGAGAGACTTCATATACCGACTTATTAGGTCTTAAAAGAAGGATAAAGATGTTTAAATAATACAATCATGGTATGGGTTTCTTTCTGTCCAGGGCAGATCAACGATACGCAATAGATACGGAGTGCATTAACACTACTGTAGTTGTTTGTAGCCAAGGTCAGTGCCTATAGGAAATTGGACATTTGATTAGTTCACTTGCTTGAAAGTATCTTGAAAATTTCGTAGAAAAGCAGGAGGATATAAAACTCGTCACGTGTTGATGATCTGTGAATGACGCTTTATGCTATCTTATAAAAAATATTCTTAAAAGATTCATAAAACTAGAGTATTAATGCTCTATTAATACATTATTACAGTTTTCGAGTTATATGGTTGGTTGTGTCAGAAATTTAGTTTTAGTTCTTTCCTTAACGTTCAAAATTTAACCCTTATTCTCTTTTGACTTTTTCCTGAAGACTCTCATACATATCTTCTTAAATTATCTAGAGACAAATAAATGATTACGTTAATAAAGTAAGAAATATTTATTTACTGTAGGTGATTAGTTTCTTTTCATATGCTTCAAAAAACAATTCTTTCATCTTTATATTAGATGTAATCTTTTCTTACAACTGCAGAATCTTCTTCGAAGTCTTACAATTCAAATCTTCTTTTGCCTTCAATCTTATCCTTGTTCTCTCTCTTTGAGAAGTTAGATAGAATAATCGTAAGATTTAACTGCTATATAAAGGTTAAATTATCCACATTGAAGTTAATTGAATAACTAATATTTTTTTAATACAATCAAAATTAAAAAAATAAGCACTATAAATCACAACAAACCAAGATAATACTTAAACCAAATACATTAACACATCTCAAATAAACTTAAAAATACAACAGACTAATAGCCTAAAACAACTCAACTAGATGTATATCATATATCACACACCCAACCAGCTAATCACAAAGACTAACAGATTATGTCGACGGCTTAATACACACAGAGAGGAGACTAATAATAGGACGTGTAAATGTATAAAACAAAAATAACGAAAAGAAAGAATAATTAAATCATCTCTTCCCTAAATTTTTATCTTATCTTTACGAAATAGTAATTCATTTAAACAATAATCAATATTTTTAGTGTTGAATTTATAAACGATGCAACCCTACAAACTGACCATAATAAATTAATTAAATTTAAAATATTTATTAAGCTCAAGCTGAACTCGACTTATGTATGATAAGTATTGATTAGGGTATGTAATGTAATGTATATGTTATCGATGTATAAAATGTACTGTATGTTATCGTATTGTATGTTATATGTATGTACTGTATGTATGTATGTATGTATGTATGTATATGTATTGTATGTATGTATGTAAATAGTATGTATGTATGATGTATGTATGTTAGGGTGATGACAAAATGATGTGTTGTATTGTAAAAACTTTCCAATATTTTTCGATCCAGGGAATCAGAGAAGTTGACGCAAATTAATTTTTTAAAGTTTCTCGCTTTTTCGTGGTTAAAGAGGAATTTTTTATAGATCCCTGAGTGTGTGTTTTTGAATAGAGGTCTTCGCGGTGATTCTATAATTTAATATTTGAGATTGTTAACTTTGATATGTGGGACCAATACAGAGGTTATTACAACATTTCAGCCCAAGTGGTGCTTTATAACTCATTGGTTGTTGTTCTCTCGAATTATCATTTTTATATTAAGAACCAATGGATATACTTCTAGGGAGAATTAATAATCATCATAGAAGATAATGAACCAATCTTACAAAGCAACCAAGGATGTACCCATGGTCTCAAATTGGGTAAGTGTATAGCTACATCTAGACAGCGAACTGGCTAATTGAATTTCTTTGTGTACCCTTATCTTTCTACTCTTTTAATCCGCAAATTGTAACGGCGCATAATAGTGCTTATTAAAAATTATGTAGAGCATGCTAAGGGTCGCTTTTATTGTATGGACGTTCGATCCCTATATTATATAGTTTCTGATATTATTACTTGATAATCCTATTGGATAGCTGATAATATAACATTATACTACGGGTTTATTAACTTTTAAATTAGTTATTCTTATTATAAATCTTACTTCCTTTTTAGATTTCTACATTATATAGGTATCGTTTTTTAGTGGATCTATTAGTTCCTCGCTTTGATAGTTAAATATCTTATCTTCTTTTGTGAGCGATATCTTATCAAGAAAAATAAAATAATAAAATAAATCTTCAGCGAGCTAATAAACGCGACGAATTTTAAATTAATTTAAGTGTTTATTCGCAGTTCATGGTAATATATTTTTAATTTTACTCCAATTTTGCTATCTATATGTTTTCAATATAGTGTTATCTCGCATCTACTCCTTTCATATTCATATTTAAATGGGATCTATATGGCTTTCTTATCGTTAAATATAATTTTCATTCGGGTCTGTTTCTGACTCTGTGATCTATAGCAAATTAAAACAAATTGTGTCAACCTTTTGATTTCGCATCTGCATCGCTATGTAACTTATTGGTACTCTAGGAATTTTTTGATTAGTACAAATATGGATAGAGGAGAGTCATCTCTTGACCCTTGTTGTGGACTTCTCTTATCCACCGTATTCAATAAGAATTGTGTGTGACACACGAGCTTTGTTGTTCCTTCTATGTTCCTCCATTTGTAGGATACAGACCATAAAAGAATAAGCAATCTTAGGAGTGGTTTTTTACGAGCATAAGATCAGCTCATACGAAACGCTTGATCTTATGTCTGTTCAAGCAAAATTTTACACTCAGTGGTTGTTTATGTGTTTTTCTCTGTTTTATGTCATAAAGTAAGAGTGATATCTAGATATTCGCTTGCCTGTGGTATCACTTGTTATTGTCTAATGTATACTTCGAGAGTCTCAATCCAAAGATATTTTTAGTGAAGTAAATAGAAAGTAGTATATTCGTCCCTCTAGAAATTATTATTTTGCTGCGTACCAAAAAATTAAGCAGCCTTTTGTTCTTGTAATATTTATATTATAACTCTTCAATTATGCGCTTAGGTGATTCAACTTTGTTCTCGTAATAATTAAGATAATAATGAACTCTCATTAGTAGCTATTGAGGGTTGGATGTAAATAAGTTGAATTTTTAATTTAATAAATTCAATAATAGTAAATATTGGTGTTGAAAATTTATCTTTTCATTTACTTTTCATATAAAAACTATAATATTTATTAAATATATATCATTGTATAAGCTTTATATAATTAACTATATTCTAAGTGCGACGTTATAACTTCCTTTTATTATAAGGTTAGGTTGAGTTATAGTGTGATGTATAGATTAGACAGAAATACTTTTCAACGAAGATTTCCTTTATGAGTAATTGAGAGGGAGAAGAAGAAACATGTTTTTTAAAGTATATATATAGGTGAATTATTGATAATATAGAATCTCAATAGGTGTCATATGGTATATTATCGGTATAAAATCTCATGGTAATTATATAAAATTGTACTCTATATACTACTAACTCTCTGTAATTATTATATCCTACATATATTTAGTGACTCATACTAATTTTATATACTATTAATTTAAAACTCCTTTAGTTTTTACCCTATAAGTGACGTTTAGATTAAGCATTCTATATATACTAATTTGACTAATATTGCTGAATTAGTTTGGAGTGAAATCTCTTCAGTAAGATATTATACTTATATTATATTATATTATAATATAAATTTGTATAATATTACTATCTATATAATTTTAATTTGATTTTATATTTAATATGTTATATATATCTATTATTAATTTCATATTATATCTATTATTCCTTAATATATTCTTTTCAAATTGTGAGAGTATGCAGTTTGTAGATGAAATCTCACAAATATCACTCATAAATTGCAAGTTAACAGTGGTCGTTATTAAGGCATTATATATATTATAAATCATATTTTATATTATCATTATCTATTTCCTTCTTTGTCCTTCTCTTTTGCTTGATAAACAGTGTAAAAGGAATATAACTCCTTTAAATTATAAAATAAAGAATATATAATAAAATAGAAATATATATATTATAATATAAATAGAGACTAATACAATTAATAATTTGATAAATATATTAATGTATAATATACAGTAAGATGCTAAAATAATAAAGCAAATATATAACATTAGGTATTGTAAAATTGATCTGAAATTGTGGAATCCGCATAAAATGACTTTTATTGGACATCCTTCTTTTCTATAATTATCTCTCTTATGGACAATTACCAATTTCATTCGAGAGCTTAGTTTTCAAGTTATATGTGCTGTGCTCTCTTACTGTTGCACTTCTCTACATATATATGTGATTTTATTAGTCGAAAGATCTCACTGTCTAAACCGTTTCATTACGTCGTGATTTTGCTTATCTACGTCTCTCTACCCTTGATATTTTTCATTTTTAAACTTTAAATAGTTTCGAATAAACTAATTTAATTCGTACATTACATTAATGAATATTTCAAAATGTACCTTTTTCATATTCCATTGTAATATAACAGTAACAAACATAGACTGAAACTGAGATAAACCATAATTTAGCATCATTACCTCCAACGTTAACTCTGCTTTGGATTCATATTTCGAGAGTTAACGAAGAAGTGGAAAATATACAGATAAATGTTCAATTGCGCTCTGTTAGCGTTACATAATATAATTCTTACTCCAAGCTGAAATGTATGTTGACATAAATTTTCTAAATAAAATAACCAAGCAAACATTTTTTCTCATTTTTTCTATTTTTTTCTTTTTCTTTTGTCTTACAAGTTTTGTGAGTCTTCTTCTTCTTTCTTTACTTATTCTTTCTGGTTACTATCTTCTTTACTTTATTCATGGTCATTTTATTCTTTTTTTCTTCTTTTTTTTTCATTCTTCTTCTAATCTCGCTGTCTTTTATATTAACGTATATGAACAGTAAAAACCATCCTTGATTAGTTTTTACTGTATATTAAACAGTAAAATAGAAAGTAATGTGAATTTAGCACAAGCCAGAAGGATGTGCATCGTAAGAGTGAATGATTGTGGACTTGGCCTGGGGTGATGAACCCGGACATTATCAAGATGCCACAGTGGATGAAGCTTTAGGGTGGATTTTGCCGTGATGGTCATGTACTTTAAGGTATGGGGGGAGTTTTCTTCTTCGACTTAGGTCATGGTCTTCATAACTGTTGCGCTTTCGGTGCATATTTGCTCACCCCATCCCTAGTCTTGGGAACCGGGGGGCGGCTGATGGGTGAATGGATGAACGAACAGTAAAAACCTTATTTCGAGTTTTAATGTATATGAACGGGATAAACTTGGTTTTTAGTGTACATTAACAGTAAAACTTTATTAAAATGAATTTTATGCACATAAACAGTAAAAACCTTCCTAGATTGATTTTTAATGTCTTCATCAGGAAATTCTTCAAAAGAAAATAGATCATTTACAAGATCGAAAGCAATACTATAAAGGGCAGTGGCTGAGTGCATTAACGGACTTTCATAAGCTTCATTCTGAACATAAGAGGACTGTTAATGAAATCTCGTAAGTAAATACTCTGATCTTTTGTTAATGCTATATTCTCTTTTTTTTTTTCTATAGTAATAATTGAATTTATTCCATTGAAAATTAAAATCGTTGTACTCATAGTAGTAACTAGGGGGGCCATTGGGTATGGTACCCCTAGAAATTTTAGTCAATAAAAATTCATAACTGGCTTATTGAAATTCTCACGATAAAGGGGTAATACACCTTTCCCACCTAGAAAACTTCCATAGTTAAGACAATGGTTGTACAGTGGAATTTGTTGATTTGCAATTGACTACAATATATCTAAAAATTTCACTTCCTTTTCAGCTGCGCGACCAAAAATTTCTCAGGGGAAGAACCAGTTGCATCCTCCTCCTCCACAACTGGCATTAAGTTAAAAAAATTAAAAGATGAAAGACAAGTCCTCATTAAGAGTGGTGGTTTCTCTCCTAATCATTCCATTATTAAAAATTTTGACAAAAAGATCAAAGAATTAATAGGATAAATTTAAGAAAAAAATTATTGGTTAATGTAATTTTTATCATTCTTATTTATATTTCTTTTTATAAAAAAATATATATATATATTTTAAGGTAATTAATGTATTAAACTGGCTTGGTTTAGTACAAAAAAAAAAAGAAAAAAGAAAATAGAATTTCCAGTAATAAATATAATTAAAAGTTTGCTTTC
The DNA here is from genome assembly GCA_015478945.1 of Trachelipus rathkii. NCBI lineage: Eukaryota > Metazoa > Arthropoda > Malacostraca > Isopoda > Trachelipodidae > Trachelipus > Trachelipus rathkii. Next base: position 15,611 of record JABUQX010029295.1, on the reverse strand, counting down.
ATGGTATATCCTTTGTGTTTCTTGTGTTACAGTAACATAATTAAAATTGTTACAGGTGAATTTAGAAAAGGAGGGGGGAATCCACCCCCACTGATTGGTCTTGAAGGAAATACCGACATACAAAATTCATTAAGATTAGACTGACCATGTTTCCTTGAAACAAAAATGGAATGACAAAAACGGTATAACGTGTCCCACAACAAATTCCAATAATCCGCCTCTTAAATCCAATTCGGTTTCAAATTTTAGCCACATATATCTTTGACAAAGTCTTTCGCAACCGCCAAAATTGGAGTTGGTTTTATCTGAACTCATAACAGCTTTTTTTGTAAGACAAATTTGCCCCTTATTCTTTCAATATAGAACGCTGTAAGTCGGATGTTTCATAAGGTAAGGAATCTATAATTTTGTTTTTTAACACATTTGGCATAACATACCGCACAGCAACCAGAAAAAGTTTGATGCATCCAACTATCAATGTAGATCTTGTTGCCTCATCTACATGGCTTTAAAAATTATCGAGTACACAGTCGATAAATAATAAACTAGTTTGATCAGTACTAGCAAAAGTACCCAATACCAAGAAAATTGAAATTACCATTATGATTATACCTACTTAAAACGGGATGATGCCGTAACTTTGAGTAAATTATGCATTGTGCATATTATAGCACTCTACCCTTAAAACAGGAGAAGCTGAATGATGCCCGCTAATAACTCTGCTTCCACATATCCGATACTTGCTAACTAATCAATTTATGTAGTGGAACCTATCGATACACAAAACCATCGATATCTCTAATCATCTTACATATCAGCCTCGTCAAATACCCTATCCATAGCGCCGAAGAAAATAGCAGTCATAATGCCGCATCTATCCCACGACAACTCTATCAAAATACAGTCGATCAGCGTACAGAAAGCAACATCAGCGTAGTCCTCCTTCACCATGAAACTATGTCTCTCAACAGAGCTCATCCAATAGCAAAGAAATCTATGATACACCCTCTGGGGAACTGCCAATTTGGACTTCCAACTCGCCGTTTGGGGTGCGCAACCAATCCAGATCCAGACGTATTCGCTTGGTCTCTCATATCGCATCATACACGATACTATATACTCCATTTACTAACCTTTCTTATTCCTGATGCCCTGGGGTTGATATATAAAAACCTTTAGACTGAACCAGTGGCTAAACGGACTGCAATGCTTTAGGTTTTATTCAAAGTCTTTTACTACGTCCAATATGTATGGTGAAAAAGCGTTGTTAATTATTGCTTTTGCTTTGGTATGTGATGAAGATAATTTGGGTTATATTTTCTTTGTCAATGTTGGCAATCGGTTATTTGGGCAAAATTTTACCCTTGACGCACAGATCTTCACTTACTGCAACTTTATCACTTTAACACCATAAACAAGCTCGTTTTTAAATAAAGCAATCTTTTCACTATCCTTATGTTTCTACGTAAATGTTGGTTTGAGGTAGTTTCTGCCTTAATGAATAGGAAAAAAATGGACATTACAATGTCGGTATATTACTTATTCCATCACTAACTACATAGCTTGTCCAGTTTTATAAAGTTTTTTTTCTGGAAATTAACATTGCATTGATAAGCTTTAAAAAACAAATACATAGCATTTTATTTAAACCACCAGCATGAATAACCGCTACTGGTATCACATGTACAAGCGCTAAAAACTTACCTTACTTCACCACGCATTAGCATACCTCATACCTGCGACGGTTATGAATAGCTGAATTTCGAACATCATAATCAGTTCGGTACTGTCGCGTCTCAATCCGCAGTAGTAGATAGAGCGCGCGACTTAGTGTAACCTCATTGCACGATCGCAGGCTCTGCCACCATCATAGACTACCGTACCATTTTCACCTCATATCATATGTTATCTACGATATTCACAGATCCTATGCCACAGTCCGGGACTTCGACGCAATGCCCGCGGATCGTCTACGGACACTAATATATGATTCGCCACACACCTATTCAAAACCATCCTTACATAATCCGATTCGATTCCATTACAGCTCAGACATTAATTGACATATATGTAGATGCAGTCAGAATATAGATATGACCAACAATTAAGTCGTCACAGCTCTCCTAGGCGTACATGAAGACTACATCTGACCGTGGACTAATACTGACATAGCAACATTCATCGCGTTACAACAGCATGCGTAACATATAAATATAATATGACCTATGGCGTAACCGAGTAACACTCCGCAGAGTCTCGCTCAGCACATGTATACTCTGATACCTGCGTCTGCTATACCGTAACAAGAGTATACCTTCTATAGTACTATCACAAACATGAACAACTAATCACGAGTATATCATACGGCTCACCTGTTCCTTACACGTAAATTGTCAGTGCTATAAGCCGTCTCCGTAGCCGTGGCATCTTCTGCGTCTTTCTATTTATGCGCTAAGACATGGACATTTCAGGCTCTTCCGGACCGACTACACCCCCATCAGCTATAACTACACAATCTCTCTCCATCCGCGACGGTAATACGCTGCTCGTCTAGCACTTAGACTTATGACCTGATATTACACCATATATACTTTCTGTTAGAGAATCTAAGTAGATCTCAGATCCCTCTAAGTCGACACTTCCATTATCGCTCCTATAGCCTACATTCAGCATTCCACGAAATAGCATCATCCCATTATCCACGACCCTCAACACCATCCCCAGACTGGCGCGTGAGGTGACGTAGCATGCACCACTCGTGAGAAAAGTCGTAGGCCCAAATCGACCACATAAAAAAAACACAACCTAAGCTGCTACAGACCCTCAATATATAATCTTGTCATATGGAAAGGATGGATGATAGTCGGTTGGTTAAGCGAATATATAGTGGTGAGTGTGATGGGAATCAACCGGTTGGGAGACAGAAAAAGTGGATTGAGTCATTAAAGGAATGAGAGTTTGGTAGGGCTGAGAAGAAAGGTGCATAACAGAGAGTGAATGGCGGCTTTGCCCAGGGATGAACCCTACATTGACGAGATACCATAGTGAGGGTCCGTACCAGTTCCGTGAAGTTCTAGAATGAATTTTCTGACTGCGGCGAGTTCTCACTAAAAGGTATAAAGGGGGCGGTAAGGTCGTTTTTTTTTTTTTTTTTTTTTGACTTGCATCACATTCTTCTACTACTTTTCTGTTTCCGGTGCATCTTGCGCACCTTACTCCCAATTTCTGGTAAGACAGCTTTTTTTTCCGACGCGTCATATTCTTCAACTACTTTTCTGTTTCCGGTGCTTCTTGCGAACCTCACTCCCACCCCAATTTTGGGAGAGAAGGTGGGTGATGATAGCCGGCCTTAAAGTTCAATTTCCTATAGTCCCCCATGTCTTACCCTCCCTCAAGAAGGGATAAAAGCCAACGTTATATATAAATACTATAATATAATATTACTAGTATATATTATATATATATAATATATATTATTATATATATATATAATATATATATATTTAAATAATATAATATAATATCATATAGTTGGTATAGATAGTTGTATTTATGCCGGTTCCCCTCACTGATATTTTATTCATTCAAAAGAGCACAAAATAAACTGAATAAATCCCTCTACATGATTTGACTGTGCTTACCACAGGAACTATAAACTTCAACGAGCAATAAATCAAAAAATATATATATTAAATTGTTTTTTATAAAAAAAAAAAAAAAAAAATTTTAAAATGGGTTGCTCAACTTTTTATCACTTAATTTTTTGCCAAAAATCTAAAACAAAAAGTCTATTTTTCCATTCGTCGTCTGAAATTTCTTTTGCCCAAGATGGAATAGCAGTATTTGGAAGTCGTATTCTGGACATAACTCTCTTAATTTCGGTTTCCTTATCTTCATCAAGAATGATTTCATTGCTATGTGTGCAAGAATTCCACAATTAGCTGTTGCTCTAAATTATCTCTTCTTTTCTTTTTTTGTCTTACTAAGAATATATATAATATGGTATATATATATTATATATATATCTATATATGCATAACTATATCTATCGGGATGAGTGTAGTTGTGAGTGCGAGTGGGCGGAGTATAGCTATTCTAAGAAGATCATTCGCAATAAAAATAAATAATAGACGTTAAAATTTAAAAATATTATTGGAATTGGTATCAGTGGTTAAAAATGTTTCTTTGTCCTGATAATTTCACGTATAACCACTACTTATCTCTCATATATCTATCCATCCAAACAACTTCTATCTCACAATCAATAATTCATGCATTCATAGCGTATCGAATCACCATTCATAAAGTTACGTACACGCACTCTGCTCTAGCAAACGTCAATCATACTATCATACAATAGAGCAGAAGTCGAGCTGGGCGCACGGCAAAGTCCTACCCTCGGTGCATTAGACGTATTAAGCGGACGCACTTCTAAACAAGAACATTAACCTAGAGCGCTCTACAAGTACGCAACATCATCCAGCTGTATTCACAAGCTCCTATATATCCATGAAAAACCTCGCAGAACATTCGTACTCCGTCTGCGAATCGTCAGCAATCCTATGCGAAAAATTTGTTCGTGAACTCAATTACAAAATATGAACAGGAAAGCAAAAATAGCAAATTACTTGCAGATCATCTTGCGGTTAACCGCCCTAGACAAGCACAACAATTACCCTCATACTCTTTCTATCTCCTGCTTATGTACGAATAGAACTATTATATTATTATTATAATTATATATATAGATATATATATATATATATTATTATATATGATAATACTTAATATATTATATATATTTATATATATATATATATGTTGAATGATGCTATAGTATATATATATATATATATATATATATATTCGAAATATATATATATATATATATCTCTCTATCTTGCCATTGATGTCTTGAAGATTATGCTGAGTAGGTAGAAGAAAAAACTCCGTTTTAGAATAATATATATACATATAATATGTATATATATATATAATATATCTATATTATATATATCTCTATATTTTAAAAAAATTTCTCATATAGGGTTAAAGTCAACTAGTTTGCGCTTTTATTACAGCTGTTTTCTTTCGATCTATTATCCTCTATATAACTCTTCATATGTCGATATATATTCTCTCTCTATACTCTATTATCATATATCTATATTTTTACCCGTATATTCAGCGTATATCTATATCATTAAAATACAAGTGCGAAAATTGAAAGAAATATTACAGCAATTTGAGTATCATTATCTTATATAAGTATATTAATTTGTATATATAATATATAATTATAATATTATATTAATTATTATTATATATATATAATATTATATATATAATTAATATTATATTTTATATATATATATATCTAATATCTCTCTCCTCTCTCTCCTATATATATATATCTTCTGTCCTATATTATTTATATTATTATATATTTATTATATAGTATATATATATTATATATAATATATATTATATATATTCATATATTATTATATATATATATATCTACTATTTTACATATATATTTTATTATAACTATATCAGTGGCGGCTTTTGGGGTAGGCAGAGTAAGCAACGCCTACTCTGCCTTAGTGAGCACCAAATCAAAATGATAATATCTCCATATATTTATAGTTAACTATATATTTAGTATATATATATAGTTATTATACTATAAACATAGCTATATACTTATATATATATTATACGCTTATAATATAGTACTTATATTAATGATTTCGTTCAAGGTGCAGCTCTTAAGCATGCTGCATCGCATTCTAACATCGATTCCTTTTTGAATAGTAGCGATCGGTGGCAATTTTAATTCCTCGGAGTCTAAAAAAATAGTTCCTATTCTCTAAGGCTAGCAAACTGTGGATGTGCCTGACGAGTCAGGATCCATCATTTTTTTTTTAAATAATCCCCATTTAATTGCATTAGCAGAAAATAATAATAATATTATAATTAAAACTAATTCACTATTTTATGCTAACTTGATCATCTCGTCTTATATCGACTTATTTAATTAAATTCATAATCCGATTTATAGTAATATTGAACTGCAATCTGAGAGTCGGAGAAAATGCGTTTGACTCAAATTCTTTCTCGGCACGATATAGTGTCTCTGACTGCAGATCAGTATGCAAATATTTCATGTTATTAAATAATAAAGATGTTTGGGCGAGTTCTATTTCAGTTCCTCGGTAAGCAATACGCTTTTCATATCTATTTATTACTGATTTTGCTGTGTTTTTAATAAGAATATAATGAAAATTAATTTCTGAAAACTACTGGGATATTGGAATCGTATCGATTTAAGTTTCATTAAAAATTACTTAATTATTTTTTCAAGTGTTTAAGCCTATTGAAATTCAAATGCTTAGAAAATGTGCAATACAGTTAGTGATTCATATATGAATCTATTCATTCTCTTGCATTTTCGCTAGTATATATATATATTATATAGATTATATATTATATATCTATAATATAATACTATAATATATAATATATACATACTATTATTATACATAATATATATATACCTATATATATATATATATAATATATGGTATATATACGATATATATACATGAAAAAAATAATACAGAAATTTGCTGCAAGAAAAGAAAAAATTGATCTTATTTATAAATAAAAAATGTGAGTAAATATATATATATATATATGTAGATTATAATATATAGTATATGCGATCGAAATATTTCATATATATTATTATATAACGATACTATATACACCTATATATAGTCTCATATAAGATAAATATATATAATAGTATATACTATAATATATATATAGATATATTGTTTGACCACTACTCAAGAATCTGTTACCACGACCGCCCACGCTGAATATATATATATATAATATATATAACTATATATATATCATATACTTATACTATATATATAATATTATAACTATTTATTATATATATATATATCCATATAGATATATATCCATTATATTATATTGTTATATATGTTATAGCAAAGAAATCTATATAATGAGACGGTAAAGAATTAACTGCCTTTCCTGGGATTGAACCACGCATGTTGCGCTTGAGGACAATATGCCCGGTGCTATACAAACTGAGCCATCCTCCCTCCAAACCAAAAAAACTTGGATTCAAGAACAGTTATAAAGCAACCGAGTTTCCCTCAAGGCGACACACCAGGTGTCCTAGACCCCAAACACATCTATATTTTTAGAGTTAACATATTGCATATAATCGCAATTTAATATTAAGATGTTAGTAGAAAGAACATATAATATAGAGGTAAATGAATATAACTGCACTTCTCTGGGGATGAAACCACGCATGTTGCGCCGTGAGGACGGGAACTCGGTTGCTTTATAAACCTGTTCTTGAAATCCAAGTCTTTTTGGCCTGAAGGATAGCATCAGTTGAAATTAGCACCCGGCATATTGCCTCACGCGCAACATGCGGTGGTTAATCCCAGAGAGCAGTTAATGCTTTACCTTTCTCCATATATGTGTCTTTCATAACATCTTATCTATTGCGATATTATTATATTTAACATCAAATATATATAGTAATATATATATAATATAATATATATATAAGTACTATACTATAATATATATTATATATAATAATTATATATATATATATCATAAAAATATATATTCTTATATATATATATACTTATATATAACTATATATATATATATATATTATATAGATATATATATCCTCTACTTCTGCCTGTCTATCATCATCATCTATCTTTTTTCCCAAGATTGGGAGAAAGGTGTGCATTACATGCATCGGAAAAGAAAGCAGAGTAGAAGCACTACATGACAAAAAGTCGAGAAAGAAAAGCCCCAGCCTTACCGCCAGCCGCTCTCTGTACCATCTAATTAGCAGGGTGGAGATGAGTGGGCTCGACCCGAAAAAACCCACCCGCGGTTTTTCAAAAAAAACCCACCTAAAAAACCCGCTATTTTGCCCACTTGGGTGTTTTCATCAATTTTTAATTTTTCAGAATAATTGCATGTTAAAATAGTATTATTTACAAAAATGAAAAGACTAAAAATATACTCAATTTACCTTAGATGAGAAATGTCTACGATACTTCGTTAATTCATTGGTTGAAAGAATATCATAAATTATATATACGCTATTGACTTATAAACTGTCTGAATATAATAAATATAATAGATATATATACGTTATATATAGATACCATAATATATATATATATTATATACCCATATATCAAGAGTGAGTGAGACTATACTAGCTCGCTATATATATATAAATATCATTATATTACTAATATATATTATATAAACTCTATATGACATATGTAATACTATATATATATAACATAAACGAATATATATATAGAATATGTAAAAAATTATCTATTAATGAAATTTCAAAATTTTTTCACTAAATTTAAAGGAAAAAACCCACTATTTCGCTCACTTGGGTTTGTTTCCATTTTATTTTATGAATAATTGCATACTAACAAAATTTTGAGCTGTTATTAATATTTTAGAAATATACTCAATTAGTAGCGCAAAAACTCAAAAGTCATTTTTTTTGCTTTTTTTGTGAAAGTCCCCAATATCATATATATATCGATGTGTAGTCTAACTACTACACTACTCTAATCTCTCCGTCCTTACCTTATAACCAACATCTCTTGACGAGTCCATACTCATATATATATATATATATATATATATATATATATATATATAATATTTTTATATAATATAATACTGAATTATACTATAAATAAAATATATATATAAATATAAATATATATATATATAACTATTATATATATATATATGAGTCCCTAATAAAAGGTTGAGATATGGTAGATTTTTTCGAGATGTTGAGGAGTAACCAGGTCTTAAGATTTGTATCATTTCAACACAAAGTACTTCAATTCAACACTTAAAAAATGAGACGTTGTTAGATTCTAAAAAAAATCTATATTTTTGTCAAGAATTTCTTTTTGTGCAGTTTCCTTTTAATGGTATATTTAGACAATTTCTTTTGCGTTTTTGATGTGTCAGATACAGATAAACCATGGTTTCATTGTTGAATGTCTTGCAGCTATCCGAAAATTAGATGAATCCCTTCTTCTACATCTTTAAGATCCATACTTTCAACGGTGTATTAGCCACTTGATTCACTAAGCATTTGCCATGCAAATAATGGACAAGCGCTTACGAAGATGTTTTCCAGCACTCTTATTCTGTCATTTATATTGCATAATGTATCACTGTAATATTTCATTTTACTTTGTGAAAGCCATTTATAGAAAGTTGCAATAAACATCTTATATATAAGGGATCCCACCAAGAGTTCTTGGCCAATTACTGTTATAATCTAAACTTATATATAACTTAACAAAATTGGAAAAACAAATAATTAAATAAATATGAAATCTGCAGTTATTGCTGAAAAGCAAAGGAAAAATGAAAAAACCAATTTTCCCCGTTTTTTTCGCGGGTTTTAGATGAAAAAACCCGAAAAAACCCCGGGCCACTGGGCTTTTTCAAAAAACAAGTGGGTTTTTTGCCAACCCTGTTTAATAGAACTCCACAGACAGAAAATCCACCCTAAGCCTTCACGGGACCGCGCGGACCCTCACTTATGGTAAATCGTCAATGTAAGGGGTTTCATCCCTACTGGCCCAAGTGCAGGCCACAACCATACGCCTCCACAAAACCCCTCGCTAAACCTCTACTCCATTAAGCACTCTAATTTTCGCCTCTGGCCAAACTCACATTTCTCTACTTTCAAACATCTTACTACTCAATCCACGTCTTTCTTCCGCGTCTCCCAGAGGTCGATTTTACCAACTACACTCACCACTAGACATCAGATTAATCGAACCCGATTATCATTCATCATTCCACCACTCAAACATACTTTCATTCCTTATCTTCGCATTTACCCCTTCTTCACACCACCACACAACCTCTCTAATACGTTCGTATTCACAGCTTCATTCCTTTATCAATCTTCTCACTCTCATCTATACACTCACAATATAATATATACTTATATATATATATAATACTATAATATAATATAATATTTATATATATTTTTATTTTATAAGAAACTGGTTATACTAAATACTAGTATTTTTTTAATATAGACTATAAATAATATCTGAGTAATGATAATTCACGGCCTATATATATATATATAACTATATATAGTACATATATAATACTATATATATATTTCTTCTTTCTTTTTTCCTTTTTTTTACCAAGATTGGAAGTAAGGTGCCCTACAAGCATCGCAAATAAAAAGCAGCAGGAGACGACTTTGCAAATGTCGAAATAGACAAGCCCACCTTACCGGCGCCCCTCTGACTATAAATAGTAAGAATACGTCGACAATCAGAAAAACCACCCTAGAGCCTTCATTGGACCGCGACGGCATCCACACTATTAGGTAAGTTCATTCATAGTGTTACTGTTCATCCCTGGCCCCAGTTGGGCCTAACTAAATCCTATACCCCCACATATCTATCCCTCTCTCATTCTCTTTCCTATCATGCTTATCTCTCCATTCTCCTGCCGTACTGGCAAACTGTCACTTTTCTCTGTCCTGTCTATAATTGCATTTCTCTTTTACTGATTGCTCAATCCGCATCTTTGTTCTTTGGCTCCCACCTCGCGTGTCCAACACACTCACCACAATCATCCGGGCGATGTAGATAGATGCGTTACATCATCAGTGAAAGGGTTCATCCCAAACCATCTCAACATACTTTCACTTTTTCTCTCGTTTTACTTGTTTTTTCACACCACACAACTCCAATATATTCCATTCCTCATTTTATCAATTCTTGCCACATCTCACACCCTAGATTGTCCATCTGAACACCTTGAACTTTAGATCATACCTCTATTCCAGACCATAGTCTCGCTACTATACAATAACACAGGTAACAACTACCCTCATAGCAAGACCCTAGCGCAACTCGACTTCGATCCTTTTACATTCGCCAACGACATTAATTCACCAAGTCACCTTCCTACCATTTCACAACTTTCCTACTACACTCTGCACATCCGGCTTCCCTCTCATCCAACCAAATACCCTAAGATATTTAAATGCTCTCAACACTTGCCCAGCTCCTGCTCATCATCTAACATAACCTTCACAACTGAGGAATTAGATCCTCACTCAGCAAACCCAATAAACCTTACTCATGTATCTACGCTTACTTTTCAGGCCCCTCCTTTACATAACCCTGCCAATAATCTCTCCTACCATTATCACTTTTCTGACACTAGAAACAATTTCCCACACAAAACCCAAATTATCCGCAATAATAATAGATAGGACACCACTCCACTTCATCTCCATTCCCATCATTCTAATACCATTTCCTTCCACCCCACCTCTAATTATTTCATAAACCCCATCCATATGACCAAAATTGTAATAAATCAAGGAGACTACAGCAAACCCTGTCTCACTCACGCTATTAAGTACCGTACAACCAATCACCTGGGATACATATTTTATTCTCACAACACGCCTCACTATCGTCTACATACTTTTGATTCCATTCAGAAGCCTACCCACCAACACCATATATACATCACTGACACCTGCCATAGAGCGTCCCTATTAATCCCATTCATTACGCCCTGGTGCAAATCCAAAAAACCTACAATACAATTTATTCTTTTTCTCCTTCATGTCTCTCAATCTCTGTGTTTCAAGTAAGATTGATCCAACATTCAATATGCTCTACCACTCCTAAACGCAACCTTGTTCTTCACCAATCAGTCCCTCAGTCGCTCGACGCACGCTTTCGACCAATATACCAGCAGTATATCTTCCCTACAACCACTCAATAAAACTATATTCCCCTATAATCTTCTACAGTCCCTTATCTCCCTACCCTTTATATAACGTACTTATTACTGCTCTCCTCCAATCCCTTGGAAACTATACCCTTCTATAAACGCTTTATTAGCACCAACCTCCAAACTCCAATCAATATCACCATTCTCGCCTCCGCTTCTGATTCATATCACCAGTTAATTTCGTCTATACCTCGCAGAGTTTACCATTGTCTCAACTTTCCTCACGTCTCACCTCTATCCTAGATTACCCTCCTCCCTTAGCAATAAACCTCATCCTCCACAGCAATAACCGTATTTCCCTTCTTGCACCAATCAAACCCACAACACATTCACCTCTTACCTCTTCATTACTTGCCAATATTATGCAGATTTTTCGAAGGTCTTTCCACACTCCCCTCACATCCATTTCATCCAGTTATCAAAAAGTCATCACCTATCTATTCATTATTCTGAGCAGTTCCCCTTATTCCCTCATTCTGAAGCTCTTTTCGCGCTTATTACCAGAGAGCTTCCTGATTCCCTTGTAAGTCCCCAGTTATCCTCCTTCTTCCAAACTGTTCCATTACCGTTTCTTTTCTCCTACGTCATGCACCTTTAAGTATTTTTCTTTTTCCTCCTAGCTATAATCCAAGCATCTTTTCTTTTGAAACTTCATCATTTGCTTTTAGTACATTTGCAACCACGCTCTTTTTTTACTTTTAACCACTGCATCAACTACTTCATTCCACCACTCACTTAACTTCTACCTCCTACCTTAGCACATCCACAATACTTCTTTCTGCACTAAGCTAACAATTGCTCTCCTCTCATTTGCTCCCAACTTTGTGCGGCCAACTTGCGCTTACACATTCAACTGATTTACTTGCTGGCGCTCGTAATAAATACTTATCCTTATTAACCTTGTTCGATTACTTCTCACTTAATTATTTTACCACTTCCCTTCCGTATCACCTTCTTCCCACCCACCCAGCATCCCACCCACACTTAATTTTACCAGATAGAACAAACATAATGATCCGAATGCTAATCCCATTCCTAAACTACCTCCACTACATGAGACTCCTAAATCATACCATCCTCACTTCTTCCACAACTATCCCAAGTAAAAGATCCCCATTCATACTTTTTCACTCTCCGTATACCATCTCTACCTTACACCAACCTAGTTATACTATTATCAATGGATACTCTGTGTTTATAATAAGCAGTTTACTTACACCCACATATCTTCTCCCTCACAACAAACACCCTTAATCTCACCTTCCTACCATTCTCATTTTCGTCCGACACCCCAAAAACACCTATTATACTATCCTTTTTTTGATCACCCTATCCAACCATTCAGGTCCCCCACCACTATCAATCTGAAGCTTAAACTGCTGAGCATCACAAAACACTCATTCAGATTTATCCCAAAAATCGTAAGCTCCTCGTTCAACGCTCTCCCTCAAACAGAACGGGTACCCCATAAAATCCGTCACAAACCACCACATACCTTGACCGTTTCCAAACTTAAATTTAACCATTAGATTCGTAGGACTCAACACACACCAACAGTCCTTACCACTGAAAGTTTTCATAGAGATAGAGACACTCAAAATTTGCAACTCCTTCTCTGCCCCCTCTCATTCCTTTCCACACCGCACACACACGATTTCACACTCACACCACATCTCACATCATTTTCACCCTGTTTCCTTTATCATTCATTTGGTTTCCGCCACCAGCGACGTGTCCACAATCAAATTGCCGCCTTTCTAATACATCCATCACCTCTCTCTCTTCATCCTCAACATTTATTCCCTCTGACATTCCAAGTGTTACCCATACGATTCATTACAATTTTCGGCGAAAACCTAATATAGTAATATATATATATATATATTACCTTATATTAATTAATATCCAATAATATAACATCGCTACTAGTATCTAATATTATATAGTACAAATAACTATATATATAGTATATATAATATTATATATAACAATTACAACACATATATATATGATATATATAACTAATTAATTATAATATATATATATATATTTCTCTTCTTTCTTATCTTCCACCTTCATCTTCCTCTTTGCCCCCAAGATTGGGGGTAAGGGGCGTACAAGCATCGGAAAGAAAAGCAGTAGGAGAACATGGACAAACGCCCTCGCACAAGAAACCCAGCTCTTATCCCCGCCCGCCTCTGTACCATTTAATTATGTGAGAAGCTCGTCACAGACAGAAAATCCACCCTAAGCATCATGGGACCGCGACGGACCCTCACTATGGTAAATCGTCAATGTAAGCGTTGCATCCCCTGGCTCCACAACCGCATTGCCGCCCATATCATAAACCCCGCCATTCGTCTCCTATCGATGCACTTTATGTCTCGCCTCTGTGCCACGAACTCACATTTTCTCTGCTTCCAGACATATCGTTCACCTACCACACACCTCTTCGCGTCTCCCAGCCGGGTCGGTCCAATCCCACACCACTCACCACCCTCCTTATACCATCTTACCCCCTTAACCAACCTCACTTAATCATTTTCACTTCCTTTTCCACATACCAAACCATCCTCAACCATACTTCTTCATTTATTCCTCATTACCTCCTCCACTCCACACCACTCTCTAATACTTCATTCCTCTCTTTTATCAATTATACTTCTACACAGCGCTAGCACGATCCCCTAAAGCATTGCCCTCATCGAAAACACATTGAACTTTATAATAACCTTGTTATAATGCACCCATAGTCTCACTACCCATACAATAACACAGTAACAACATACCCTTCATGTAAAGCCCTAGCACACTCAAGACGTAGTCCCTTTCATATCACTAGACGATTTAATTGCCGACCCACCACCATCCTGCCATCACAACTTCCTACTTACACTCTGCATCGTCCGTTCCCTTCTATCCAACATGATACCCTAAATATTAAACCTCAGACACTTTGTTTCAGCTGCTCACCTTCTAACATAAATAACTTCACAGTGAGGCTCGCTCACAACCATAGACCTTACTCTTATCCACGTTTACTTTCAATCCCTCCCTCTTCACACACCCTGCCAAAATCCCTCTATCAATCCTCTCAAAGCTCTCTTCAGATGCGCCAAACAAACCAAATCATCCGCATATAATAGGCTAGGCACCCTCCACTCAACCTCCATTCTCCACCATTCTACACACCATTCCTGCCATCCCCACTCAAAATTCTTTCATCAACCCCTTCCATATACACATGAATAACCAAGGAGACATAACACAACCCTGTCTTACTCCGCTATTAAATTCCATAACTCAATCACCATTGACCACCATTATTCGTTACACCACCGCTTCACTATCGTCACACCATACTTTTGATCCATTCCAGAAGCCTACCCCAGACACCAAATATATACTCACATAACACTCCATAACGCTTCCCTATAACCTCTATTCATACGCCCTGTGTTGCAATCCATAAAACCACCTAATACAAATATGTCCTCTTTCTCCTCTTTTCTCAATCAGTTGTTTCAATGTAAAGATCTTATTAGTCCACACATCCTCTACCACTCCTAAACGCACCTTGTTTCACCACTTTTCACCAATCAGTTCCTCTTCAGGTTCACTTTCGACGGCACACTTTTCGACACAAATCCAGGGCATATACCTCCTATACAACACCAATAAACTTTACC
>JABUQX010029294.1:32500-49191 GCA_015478945.1 Trachelipus rathkii | reverse complement strand
TCTCGATGTTCATTTGCTATCACAACGTTTCTCTACTTCGTATTACTACTATGTACTTTTAATAACTTTAGACACGAGCTGCATAGTACCCACCAGATTGGATGTATGTGGTTAATCATGTCTTGCCATGGGTTCGGGATATTAGTCACAGAGCGGAGGTAGGATGGAGTGTGGGGCGCTGGTTCACAAAGATGGCGCTCAATCAACCTCATTCTGTCATTATTCTCTTGGGAGTGTTGAAGCCACTCCAGCAAGATAAGAAATTTGCACAATGATTTACTGCTCTAGGAGCTATATGCTTCCGTCTCTTCTTTATTTCAAATTTATGACAGCTTGTACTCCCCTTACTTTTACATTATTGGTCGAGCAGGCGTGTTAAATCCTCCGATCGAGTTCTTATGGATATCATGGTCACATTTGTAAAAAAAAATTTTGGTTATTTAGAGCTTCTCAAACGAATCCAACAAAACCTGACCTGACCTAACCTACCCCAATTTAACCTAACCTAACCTAAGGCCTGCGGCGGGCTGTACGGGATTTTTTTTTTTTTTTTTTTTTGTCTTGTCGACGTTTTGGGTTAGTCCCTTTTTTGCTTATTTAAAATTCCCAGGAGGAAAGTAATTTCGATGGTTGCGATTTTTTTTTTTTTTTAAATTCTCAATGTTTATACTTCATTTTCCACTTTGCTACACATCATCACTTTTCTTCATCTTGTTCTTAACTGAAATTTCAGTAACTCCGACATCAAATACTCACTGAAGTTTGTATACTCGATTTTCAATCAAAGAAAGATGATATTCTTTAAACGTAGCGGAGTTCTTTTCTTTCGTGTTTTGCAGTCTTCGACTTTTTTAAATTTTTGTTTCTTTAAATTTTTGTTTCTTTAAATTTTTGTTTCTTTAAATTTTGGTTTCTTTAAATTTTGGGTTCTTTAAATTTTGGGTTCTTTAAATTTTGGTTTCTTTAAATTTTTGGTTCCTTAAATTTTGGTTTCAAAATCTCTTGTCAATCTACTACTAAAATCATAAAATCTGTTTATCTCCTATCTGACAACCAAAAAAATTTTTAACTACCTAAAATCTAAACTAGAACACCTTCTCTTGTTTTTTTCTTTCTTTTCTTTGAGACAGGGTGGGCAAAAAGCCATGGATATTTGGCTTTTTGGCTATGGCCAATTGTCTATTTGACCTTTATATGAAAAATTATAAGGGTCAAATAGCCAATTAACCATAGCCAAAAAGCCAAAAAGCCAAAAATCCATGGCTTTTTGGCAACCCTGCTTTGAGATCATCATTCTGTTCGATTTCACTATTCAATATCTGCATTGCCTTTCCTCTGGTTCTCAAGATACAGCTTGTAGTGAATTCGTCAACCATTTCCCTTATCCCTAAGTAATAACTTTTATCAGTTAGTGCAGTTTCCACCATCCCATCCAATCAACCCTGCCCTAATCATCTCAAAGATGAGCCCAGCGTACTACGTACGCACTTTCCTAATTGCAATCCTTCTTGTGTTAAGATCTTTCGCGCACCTTGGGTTCCTTGCGACCTCTTGCGTCCCTGCAACCAGCTTTACATCCCTGCAACCGGTTTCGCATCCCTGCAACCAGTTTCATTTCCCTGCAGCCGGTTTCATATCCCTGCAACCGGTTTCATATCCCTGCAAACGATTTTACATCCCTGCAACCGGTTTTACATCCCTGCAAAAGGTTTTACATCCCTGGAATCGGTCTTCTCCATCCCCTAAGGTACACCGGGTTTCTCCCAGCATCCCCTCCGCCTCATAGACCCGGCCTCTCTCCTCCTCCTACTATTCCCACCCCGCCTCGCGCATCCTCCAGAATCCTCCACAACATTTGAGGAGGAAGAGGTTGAACATTTCCGGTGAACTGCTGATTGGTCGAATTATTTATGGTTTGTTCTCATGATGAAAATTCAGAACTATTTCGGAGGATTCGATCCAACGGAATCCCAGTACCGATTAATCGAATAGATCATTTTTGAAATAGAAAACATTTCATTTCTTTTCCTTAAACTCAAATTTATCATACAATAATAATAATAATAATAATAATAATAATAATAATAATAATAATAATAATAATAATAATAATAATAATAAGTGGATGGAGAAATACCAAAATCATATATTATTATTATTATTATTATTATTATTATTATTATTAGTTATTATTATCTATTATTATTATTATTATATTATTATTATTTATTATGTATTATTATTATTATTATTATTATTATTATTATTATTATTATTATTATTATTATTATTATTATTATTATTATTATTATTATTATTATTATTATTATTATTATTATTATTATTATTATTATTATTATTATTAAGTTATTATTATTATTAGTTATTATGTATTATTTATTATTATTATTAACTAGGAGTAGGTAGTTTTTCTTTTTTAATTTCATATGAATTTTTTTTATTTTTATATATTGCTGTTGTTTTCTAAATAAATTTCTTCTTCTTCTTTTTCTTCTTCTTTTTTCTATTATTATTATTATTATTATTATTATTATTATTATTATTATTAATTATTATTATTAAATATTATTATTATGCATTTATTAATTATTATCTTTTTAATTTAAAAGATACACTATTATTAATTATTATTATTATTATTATTATTATTGATTATTAATTATTATTATGTATTAGGCTTTCCAAGAAGAAATACACTATTATTTATTATTATTATTATTATATTATTATTATTATTATTATTTGTTAGAATTATTATTGTTGTTATTATCATAATCACTATTATTATTATGTATTATGTGAGTTGTTAATTGATTGTTGAGTATCACTATTTTTGTTTATTACATTTGAACGATTATTTTTATTATTATTATTATTGCACAACATTATATAAAAACAATAAATAATTAATCTATATTTTTTATACAAAGAGAGTTGGTGTTGTTATTAATAGTCTGACATCTGATCAGCAAGCGCGTAATGGATCGCGAACAGGAATCGCCGTAAGACGTAAGACGGCTTGTAGAGGAGGAAAATAAGTTATTTAGAAATTTTATGATTTCAATACTTTATAATGAACTTCTTTGTGTTAATTTTGAATTTACTTCTATATTAAATGGTATGTTATCAATAAGATACCATACACAGTTACTTCATCTAAAGGATAATCAATATATTATTATATATATAATTTATTTATAGTTTATTATACTATATATATATATATTTATATATAGTATAATATATATATATATATATATAATTATATAAATTAAGAATTAATTAACAGGCAGTGTCATTGCAATGTCTTTCTCTACAAGAACATAAGAAACACTCACCTGCTGGCATAACCAATGGCATACATACCATCAACTTCACACACACCATATATATATATATATATATATATATATATATATATATATATTATAGTATAATAATATATATATATTAGTATATATATATATATAGGTATATATATATATATATATATATATATATCATATATATATATATAATATATACTATATATATATTTATATATATATATGTAATCATCCCTAGGCTTTCTTATCTAACTGGGTTTAGAACCCACACCCTCGCTGTTTGTAAAGCAGGCGTGTTACCACCTGACCACGATGAACTAAAAGGAGATCTACCGTTTCCTTCTGAAAGATTTTCATCTTCCCAGGAAGAATAAGGTACGTCAGTCTGACAGTGAGCCCTTGGCAGACCTCCCAACCTAGGTCACAAACCAGAGACTCACACAACTTCTCGGACCTTACTCCGTATGGTAGGCTGTGAATGTGACTTCGGAAGAGCCTCTCGGAACTCCACGTCGGTTTACTCCTAGTGTACCGCACGAAACCTACATAACTTTACGGCAGAGCCCGAGATTATACACCAAAGTGAAAAACAGCCTCCTCAGGCGGTAATCTCGAGGGTTCGGGTCCCCTGCAATTGGCGGCACAGTCTAAGGTGAACAAAAAGACCACTTTTTAGCCTGTATCCTCATCCACCGGGAAGAAATATTAGGTGGACTGAAGACCCATGCGGGAAGAGGTACCGGAAGGCCCAAGGGGCTGTGACGGGGGAAAACAAAAGGAGGATAACCTCTTTTTCAAGAGAGAAAGTACATACAAAGACTTAAAAGGTTAAAGGGACTGATGGGTGGGAACTAAAAAAGAAAGATAGAAACTTGAACTAAAAAAGAAAGACTAGAAACTGTTGTATTGAGGAAAGCGATTTGAAAGTATATAAACGACTGTATGTGACTAAGGTCTCGCACATAACTAAAGTGTCGGCGAGGTTCATTGCGCATAGAGGAGGCACAAACGAACTCCCACCCAAATTCTATGGATTTCTTTTGAGTTACTTTTGTCAAATTTGAAAGTTTGTTTAGAATTGAGGAGAAACGCCAGTATCACACGACCCGCATACTAGTTATAGTCAACTATCTCTCCAATTTCCTCTCACAGTCGTTCAGCTTTAGTATTATTATTTTATATATATTTATATATATTTATTATATATCACTATTATTTATATATTTTATCTTAGTATATATATATTATATGACTAATATTCTTACTTATCTATACTATATACTTTAATGATACAATAGTTATCATATTACCTCATTGATTATATTCTTACATACATATATTACCTTTATCATTACCTACTAATTATTCTAGTACTTTTCATATAATATACAACACTCAATATTCTATATATATATTATTAATATACTAAATATTCATATTTAATTTATCACTTATATTCATATAATTTATCTATATACAATATAGATTGGCCTTATCTCAATATATTATCATAAACTGAAACATTCTGTTATATAGATATATATAATAATCTTAACCTAAGTTACCCCTTGTATTACTCATAATAACTTTATGTTTACTATGATAATTTATCTAACTATACTATGTATTATATTAGTTTATATATATACATATAATAAGTATTAGCGGTGCTAATATTCTTTAGGATAGTATTGCTGGGTATTGAAATAGTATACTATATTTAGTTATACTACAATATATTCCAATATATATTTATACATATATATTTATATATATATCAATTATATATAATATAATATCTATATATACTTATATAATAATTAATATATTATATTATTATTAATTAATGCTTATACTATTAATACAATATTTTTATGTATTTAGTTATATAGCTGGGGACCATAGATTACAGATATTATTTATAAATATTAAAATTTATTTATTCTATGATAATTATTATATTTATTTATTATAATATATAATAATAAGTTGAATTTAATATATATTATTTAATTCTAGCATTGCTTTTAATTATTAATATAGTGATTTATATATTAAATCATATATCTAATTATATATATTACATATTAGGTATTTATCTTGTTGTTAGTTGTATGTTTATGTTAGTTTATTAGTGATTATGTGGATGGTTCTGGAGTTTGATTGAGTGTTAGTACTCAAGTTAATGAGAGGAGGTTGGTTTTGAGATTGTGTTTCAATTATCGTATATAGTATTATATTATATTATCTTAAGATGTAAATATTTTGCTATTTAATTAATTAATAGATATAATAATTTTGTTTATTATTTATATATATATTACTATTTATACTTTAAATAGAATTTCAGTGAGTGTTATTCTTAATTATTTATTATAATTATTATATTAAATTATATTTATATATTATATTTAAAAGGTTTTGTTGTTTATTTTATTTTAATAAGATTAGATGAATGACATATTATTATTTTATTATATCTATATAATTAGTAGCTATATTATTATTTATATATTATTATTATAATAGTATTTAACATATTATTATTATAATTATTATTATAATCTTATTATATATAATATAATTTATATAATTTTAATATTTATAATATTTATATTATTATATTATATATATAATATTAAATTATATATATTATCACGTATTATCATCATTACCATATGTAAGTTTTTTGGTGTGATGAGATAATTTAAAATAATTATATGTATATATTATAAGTATTATATTTTTTTTTATATTTATTTATTATAATATATATATTATTTATTAATTATTTATATATTATATTATTATATATTATATTATTTATTTATATATTTAATTTATATTATTTATATAATACATTATTATTTTATTTTATAATATTATATTATCCATATACTATTATTAAATAAAATTGGACTCATTTATTTTTATATTCTCACTATTATTGAGTTCTAATTCTTCTGACCCTTAATCCTTATCAGCACGTTATAGGAAGATAACTAATTATATATCTATTATTATTTTACTATTATATTATATAATTTTATTATTATTTATATATAATTATTATATAATTATATTATTATTTATTATTTATTTAGATTATATTCTTAATTAGTTCATTATATATATTAATTAATTATATATAGAATAAGTATATAATATTGGGGATTAGTGAAACTAATATCAAGTATTCTAACTCTCACACATTTGTCTATCTATATGACACTCGACATATAGTTATAATAAAAAAATAAGAAGTTGCAATATCGCTAGAATTGAATACTACCACTATATTGATAAATTAATTAAAAAAAATGTTTCTAATGAACTATTATTATAAGAAATTATGAGAGTATAATGCCATGTCATAGAACATTTGTATCATATATATACTAAAATTTTAAAATACTGAGGTACAAAGGATTATTTATATCTAGCGATCATTTGCTAAGAACTAGCTATATATATTATTTATTATATTAGGCTTTATATTTATATACTATATATTTAATATAATATTATATATATTAAAAAAAAAAATATATAATTATAATATATTATAAAGTATTAATCATACAAATTAAATTTATTTATTATATAGTATTAATTTTAATATATTTATATATATATAATATTATATATATTAATATATTAATATATTATATATTATAATATATAATATATTAATGTATTGTGTGTTGTGTTGTTGTTGTTTGTGTGTGATAGTGTGTGTGCTGTGAATTTAGAGGTCGTTATATGTGTATTAATTTAATATTCGCTTTACTAATTTTACATGTATGTTTCATTTAAATATTATTTCTGTAAAAACTCTTCACTTGTTTTGTACATTTACTTAGACATTTTTGTTAAATATATTCTCATTATGAATGATTTTAACATCGTTTGTTATAATATATATATTAATAATATTAATATTATATTTATCATTATATATTAATATATATATATATAAATATATATATCATATATAATTAATATATATATAATATTTATTAATATTATATATTTAATAATATAGAGGAAGACATTTAGGGCTTTAATATTAAGGTTAACTGATCATTTGAGGATTTAGTAAGCCTTCTGCAGCGCCAACTTGGTTCCTTAGGGACAAAGCACGCTATGGATTTAGTATATATATAAATAAGGTAGCATAATACACATACCTATTTTTACTATAATTAAGGAAATAATAATTAATTATAATCCTATATAATATTATTAATATTATAATATATGAATATATAGTTATTGTATGTAGGTACTTTAAATTTACTCCTATAACTATATATACTAACATATATATATATTAAATAAGTGGTATACGGCGTTTTTGGATTTTTTCTTTCAAGTTATATTAAAGGAAATGATGGGGAGGAAGAGAATATTTATGGTGAGGTGTGTGTGCACGGAGGGGCGAGAGAGAAAAATGATGCAATAGATAGGAAGGAGAGGTGAATGAGAGGGGGATATAGTGTGTCGATGGGTTTATTTGGTATGTGTCCTTATTATGGCGCTCTAAGGGAGGAGGAGGATGACCGCAGAATTCACCTTGGAGAGTGATAAGCGATAATGTGAAGGAGGTCGCGTCGATCGGTGCCGGTTGAAAGCTCGTGATTGTTGTTGAAAACTTCGGTGGGCGACAAGTTCTCTCATAAGGTTAAGGGGAGGCAGATATACTATATGCTGGGCACTTGTGCATTATGTTGATTTTGGCAACTCTGATCTCGTTGAAGTTGATAATTTGTACAAGATCCCAGAGAGATATCATACACCTTACCACTCCAGTTCCTTGGGGAGAGAAGGGGTTGGCGGGTTTGGGGATTAACAAAAACTTTTAATACTAAAATAAAATATTTTATAAAGACCTGTCCTCATAAGGATTATGTATATATATTAATATAGTATATAATAATACTATTAGTAGTATCTTAAACGTATAAATATTTACTAATAAGACTAGAGTCAAAAGTTGGGTATTTTACTCATAAATAATATATAGTATATTTTGTAATACCTACTATGAGGTGAGTAATTAGTAGTTTGTGATGATAATATTATAGATAGATAGAGTGAGTGAGTGAGTAGTGTTTATTAATATATATAATATTATATATATAATTTATCGTATATATATATATATAGTGATATAAAGTTGGATTGTAAAGCCCATAAAATCTCCTTTGGGATCGAGCGCATCGTTTTAATGACTTAGGAATATTAGAAAATCTAATATTTATCATTAGCTGTACTTTGTTCGCATTAAATTCTAAGTCAGTGAATTACTCAGTTTCTACATTCGCTCGCAAGCCGCTCTCGCATGCACCTAAGAGGAGACACTTGATAATTCTTATTCCATTATACCGGTCAGGGAAAGGACTCGCTCTCCTCGTTTCACACCTTATCAATGTGTGAGAGGTTCTAAGAGTGTGTAATTTGTGGTTTATATAATATATAGATAATATTATCATTTATCATATAAGTGGATATAAGTAGTGTGTTAGGGGTATGAGTTTGTTAGTGAGTGATAAAATATAATTTATTAAAGTTTTTGAGTGTTATAAAATATGCTATTAATCTAAAATAAACTTTTTATAAATAACCTAATCATACGCTCATAACTATTATATAGGAAGTAATATTTAGTTATATCAAGTATAATGATGAGTGAGATGACATTACAGTGATATATATTATTTAGAGTAATAGTGAATTGGTATGCAACCGAAGAGCACTTATAAACATTATTTTATAGAAAGAAATAGTGTGTGTTTATTGTTTAGAAAGAAAGGTGCAATGAATGTGCGAACATTTAGAGTGCATGGAGGTGAGAGTGTGATATGTGTGTTGTGTGAGGCATATATGATATTTATTTTTTCTTTAATAGATTTTCCTTTAAATTAATTGTGAATAGTTCAATGTGTGTGATGTATTTTGATGGGAGCTCTGGTGAGAGATGGACGGGATAAAGTGTGTGAATGTGAGTTATCACAGAAATAAATTCATTACAACGAAAATATTAATTTATGAGAGATTATGGATGTGAAGATTTGTGCGTTCTCTGCTTGTCTAGGAGACCATACCCCATAACTGAGGTGGATAGTGGATAGTATAAAGTATAATAAGTACTTTAGGATATACAGCGAATGTTACAGTTATAATAAATATAGGTATTATTTGGGTTAATAGTATCATGAGGTAATGATAGTTAATAAATTATTTTGACGTATATCATACTAGATGATAGTATTACAAGATATACCTTAAATAATAAAAATATATTTAGAGTGATAGAATACCTTATTATCGATTTATGTACGTAAATATATAACTGCAGTAGTATTATATATATATATATATTTATATTAATATTTATATAGATAGAGGATATACATATATTATATAATATATAATATCTAAAATATAAATAAAATCAGTGATAAATGCACATACTAGACATATAAATAAATTAGTATTGGGTATAAAGTTAAGAGGGATATCCATTATATAGATATAATCTAGTTGAATAATATAAATAATATATATTAGCTAATATAATCACTCACTTATTTATTTAGAGTATATATATATGATTATTACTTTATATTTGGTATATTTATTATATAAATATAGTACATATATTATATCACGTATTTTCTTAATATATAATTATAGTATAGTGAGGTGAGTAAAGATAAAAATATATATATTATTGTGAGTGATTTTATTTCTATAAATTATTATCTACTGATAGTTTTAAAATTTATTACATAAATAAAATTTTTATAGTAAAGTAGTGAGTGAGAGTGAGTGTGAGTGAGAGTGAGTGCACTCACTTAGAGATTAATATATAAGATAAGGAAATACATATAATATATATATATATATTAATTATAATTTAGTAATATATATTTATATATACATTATAATTATTATAGTATAGTATAGTATATATATTATACTTATTTTCTTTCTTTAATATAGCATCGTTCATATACTATAATATATATAATATTATATGTGATATATAATTATATATTACATATACTATATATAAGTATATTATAATTGCGTCTGCACCATGGCCTTTATCATTCCTTCGATTAGCTCTTAGCCTTATTGAAACATATTTTCCAACTTCCTCTTCTCGGTTTTTTCGTGCTTTCATACTCACACTCCACGTGTGTTATTTGTAGTCGAGAGAGTGGAGAATAAAGTGAATTAGCAATATAGCCTAAATACCGACGGGGGCAATGTGTTTCACAAAAAAGGGTTTTTAAAAAATGAGAAAATTTAATATTTTACCAGCAATCCATCTCAAACAGGGCTGGTACAGTGGCATCGCAAAAATAAGAGAAAGATTGGATATAGAAGATTTCTCGATCGATCATATGTTGGAAGCAGAAGTTCAATACTAAAGGACACCATTGCCAGGGTATGGGGCAAGCCATAGTAAGCTTTAAGACACACAACAAGAGCACGTATAGGCACAGGAGTCCTTTCACAGAACCAATAGGAAGAAGTCGAATAGGGTATGATTGGGTACTAATTTATGATGGTGGAAATCTTCGCGCTCGAGTGGCGATTAATATTACGGTTAGAAAGAGATTGGTTTATAGGTTGCGTTGAGTCTTGAGTTTGGCATAACAAAGGATATAGATATAGATAGAAGTCCACTACGGTTTCTGATAGGGAAGAGATATAGATTGTCACGTGACGTTGGCTTAATTTAAGGCATGATATAGACGTAATTGCCCATGTTCGATTTGGTAGTATTCCTCTCAATAGAAAATTTCGATAATTTAATTGTATCTCGATACGTGCGGAATTCGGGCTTTATTATTACAGGTTTCATATCAGGATTTCGCTTTTCCGGGCAATTCGCGTTTGAGATACCCATAAGAGATCATTCTTAAACGCTATTATATAAAATGATACATAAGCTCAGTCGAAACGTACGTCGAGAAGTATATTACTAAGTAATAGTAGAGGGCAGATCTAAATTTGTATATAAGAGCAAAAAGCAAAAAAAAATATAATATATATTTAAATAAAATAAAGATAAACA
Source organism: Trachelipus rathkii (assembly GCA_015478945.1). Taxonomy (NCBI): domain Eukaryota; kingdom Metazoa; phylum Arthropoda; class Malacostraca; order Isopoda; family Trachelipodidae; genus Trachelipus; species Trachelipus rathkii. The sequence continues at coordinate 37,752 of JABUQX010029294.1, read as the reverse complement.
GCTTTCTTTACAATTACTCGATTTAGAGGCTGATATGAAAAGGTGTAGACAATTTTTAGACACATGAGGCATTACAGTTTAAGGGGATATCTCAGAGTATTATCAGGTAACACCCCGATATCGTAACTTATGTATATATCTTACGAATTGGGGTATAGATGATCACCACAGATATATCTCTCCCCTACTATATTATACTAATAGGCACAGTGCCTGATGAGGGGTTTAAATTACGAGCTACCTAACGCGAATCTTTCATACCTAAGTGTTAATTCCGTTATTTTACCTATTGAGTTACCAGCTGAAAATTAAAAATCATAACAACACTTTGGGCTATATACCCAAAATACACTGATTACCTAATAGGCCACGAAAGGCCACCAAGCTAAGCTTGGACTCAGCTCACTCACATCTCAATCTTTACGTACAAAAGAAATAAGATAAAACAACATAAGGGATCGATCCATTATTTCTATAACCCGATACCAAATCTCGCATATACTATAATATCTCAGATAGAACTGTTACAATTTCAACCCGCAGAATATATAACACTACACCACAACACACATGAAACAGATACCAACAACGCACACACACAACAAAACCATTCGATTCCAAAAAGGAACAATTCTCTATTTATCACATCACTACCTCACGAAAGATTATCGTCAACCTAAGACGTTCGAGCCGCAACTGTGTTAAGTTATGTACAACATTTATCTCATTACTCTCTATCAAACGCGGGCACCCTAGGTGTTCATTACGCATACCCGCGGGAATTCACCTGTGGGCTAGTTCTTTCTTTTGGTCTTGGCATTTATTAAACTATAGGGTGCAACTTCTTTCTAATTCCTGGGTATTTACCACGCTTCTGCAATCACTTTTTTTCCGCGCTATTTGGGTTCATGGACTATTCCTAGTGGTTTAATTACAGTAAAAGCTCTCTTTCTGTGTGGAGGTAATGGATATACCCATATTATAAACAAGGGGACTCAATGGAAGACTGCACTCCCCAGTTATGCATTTCAGAAACTATATTCGTACCACTTCTAAGACACTTTATATTGTATCTAATCCTAAGCATTAATTCGCAATTTATATTGCTGCGCCATATTTGTGGTTTCTCTTCGGATTCTTCTATTCATTATTTACTTCTGTCAACAATCAATACACGTCCTCCCGGTATTCATGGATAAGTGACTAGTTACACTCATATATTATTATATACTTATTTTTACTCATCGTATTACAGTTTTAAATGAATAGACACATTCACTTGTTTGAAATTCTTGGATACGATGTTTGTATTTTAGAGAGCTTTATTGGAGTAATACAATAATCTTAAATCGTTATTTAAGATGGAACATTTAAATACTACAACAATGAATACAGTCATAAATTTATATATATTAATATATATATACTCATTATACTATATTTATTTATATTATTATATGGGTAATAGTAAAGTGATATATGGTAAGATATATATATTTATAAATATTTTATTATATTTTAAGTGATTTATATATATATATTAATATATATATTATATATATATTATTAATATATTAAAAGTAGAGTGGAATATTAAGCATAGTCTTTATAATAACATTACTATTATATTTATTAATTACATTAAGTGAATTTTGGTTTAGTGGATACAATCTAAGCAACATTATTTACAGTTACACATCACATATCTCATAAGCACTAAATTATCTATATTAGGAAATATATTTAAATAGGATAATTGGGATCATTTATTATCTTGTGGTATTTACAGGTATAATGAATATAATTAAAAATAATAAATTTAATTACTTATAATATTTATTAAAAAATTTTAATGTCACAATAGAATCAAAGATTACATTCTATATCATATATATAAATTATAAATTATATATTATATAACTGTATTATATATTTTTTAAATAATAAGCGTATTCGAGATTTAACTAAATTAAATCCTTCATCATTTCACTTCCTTTCCTTTACAACTACGTAAAAAATGGTGTATTTCTAACATTTTCTCAATAGGTATCTGGCCAGATTATTATAACAAAGAAATAATAATAATAATAATTATACAAATAAATTAACCATACACGACCATATCAGAAAGTCTATAATGTTACAACAAGATAGAATGAGATCTCACCCAATTGAGAGAGACTCAAGCTATGTAACTATATATGATATTATAGACACACGCGCGCCCACTATATATGATTATCGTATATTATGATTAATGAGGTAACATATACTGTGAGCAGTGAGAGAGAGCCTTATATTGTTTAACTTCCAATACCTATCTAATATTCTCTCATATGATGAACAATTAACAGTATAGCTACTCATGATAACACAAATTATGCAATAAGTAGACTATAGATTATTTATTTTACACAGTTAATATATTGCACTCTGTGTGATATAATCTATTAATCTACTACTAACATATGAATAATAATAATATCAATATATATTAAATCATTTAAATATAAATAATAAATAAAGATTATTATAGATATTAAAATATTATATTTTAATTATTATGAGATAATATTGAATGTACATAAGTAGAATAATAAACTAATATTCTATATATATTAAATATATTTATGAAAAGATTATTTACTAATAATATATAATACACTGCAGAAGTTTAGATATGTTATTACAGTATATTCATAACTCATATAACTCCATATTACAACAACAGCAAGCAGAGCGAGGCACTCACACTAAACAATAAACAAAACAACTACATTGTAACGACTTCTATATATTCTTACAGAGAAACTAATTCACCTTTATAATAGAAATATAGCGAATATAAAATAGAAAAAAAAAATAGAAATTAGAATAAAAATTCCAAACAGTCTTCCATTTAATCTTCAGCCATTTGTTACCGACCTGTCGTAAGGTTGACACACAGTGAATTCTTAACTGTGTGGAACTTACGGAGGCGCGGTCCTTGCATTGTACGTCCAGAACTATTTTAGAAATTCGAGGAGAAAAATAACAGAGAGAGATGATTGAGAGATGAGAGAAAGAGGCAGAAGATGTATGAGAGAGAGGAAGAGAGACTGACGAGATGAGAGAGAGAGATGAGAGATTTGAAAAATGAGAGAGAGAGTAGAGAGAAGAGCATAGAGGTGGTGTGATTTGTTAGTAGAGGATGAGAGTGGTAGAGTAGAGAGAGAGAGTATGGAGAGAGAGAGAAGAGAGAGAGAGAGGTAGAGGAGAGAAACTAGAGGGAGGAAGAGAGTGAGGGAGGGAGGAAGAGAGAATGTGAAGAGAAGAAGATAGAGATGAGAGAGAGAGAGAAGATGAGAAGAGAGGTAGAAGGAGAGAGAGAGAGATTGAGAGAGAGAGAGAGAGAGAGGAAGAAGAGTAGAGAGAGAGAGAGAGAGAGAGAGAGAGAAGAGTTAGATGATGAGTATAGAGAGACGAGAAGAGGTATGAGAGGTAGAGATAGAAGAGAGACGAGATAGAGAGGAGAGGAGATGAAGAGAGGATTGAAAATGAGGAGAGTATGAGAGAGACGATTTAGAGAGTTAGGAAGAACAGAGTCTGTTATGATACCGAGAGAGAGAGAAAGAGATGAGAGAAAGAAGAGGAGAGAGAGAGAAGAGAGACGAGAGAAGATTAGAATTGAGATTGAGAGTATGAGAGAACGAGAGCAGGTATGAGAGATGAGAGAGAGAGAGGAGAGAGATAGAGAAGAGAGAGAGAGATGAGAAGAGCAGTGTCCGTTGTATTTATTTATTTTTTAAATAGTATTTAAGTTTTCTTATCTTAATTCATTTTTCTTTACGTCTCATTTTTTGTATTTCACGTCTTCGGTATAAGTGGGGCTGGCCGTGTTTCGTACCAATCTGGTCTACACTATCGCTTAATAATGAATGATAAAATGGACTAATTAATTGGATTATTATTACCTTATTATTAAATATCTAATTATTATTATTATTATTATTTTATTATATTATTGTTTATTTTATTATATTATTCATTATTATTATTTATTATTTATTTTCATTTCTCGATATATTATTCAGGTTATAAACAATACATTTGGTATATTTTTACATTATATAATGTAGGTTCCTGCACCTACTAAATACCTCTAATATATATAGAGAAAACCTGGTCCGCAACGGGTCAGCTGTAAAAAGGGGGGGGATAGAGGGGGGGGCTGGACTGCTGAGTGAAACGAAGACAGTTTCGCTTTAAGCCCCCAAATAATCTCATTAATTTATCATACATGACATGAAATTTGTAGGGCGAATTTGCAATTTAATTTCAATTTGATATTTCTAAATTTTAAAATAATATTAACTAATTTAAATTAATTAAAATAATGAAGCTTAAAATAATAATTATTCTATGCTAAGGTATGAGATTATTTATTAGCTCATACATATAAAATTTATACTTTGTCAATTAAAAGATCAATCTAGAAATGCATTTATATATACATTAATTCGATTTCTATTTCTTGCAATTTTTAATTCCAGGGCAAAAATTGTAACTTATACACTAGTTTTCATTAATACTGCAGATTTATAAATTTCGCATTGAATATATATATAGGTATACTATATTATATATATATTTCCTACGTATTCATAATTATATCTAATATCATATTATACTATATTATATATATTATATAATATAGTATAATATTAATAATATCATTATATTATATAATATATATATTAGTATCAAACCAAATAATTCATAACTATTTATACCTAGCATATAGTATATGAGTATATATTATTATTATTATATATATATCAATGAGATTTTTAGAATGCAGTATTAACTCGATACTATTCTTTGCAAGCAACGTTAATTAATTTGGAATAATTGGATAATTAATTAATTATTTATTATTGCATCTAATTAATGACAACACTTTTTAATTGGCAATGTATTTAATTAACTCTGGAAATTTATTAATTCTCCCTTGCAATAGATAATTTTATATTTTAAGCTGCATTAAACTAATTATTTGGTAAAGTTGTTGAATTATTTATCTTCTGAAACTTCTGAAATGTGTGCAGACTAAATTAAATGTGCAAAATTGTACACATATTGTGATGTCTCTGTATTTAACTTTATTATCCTATTCTGGGGGCTTAAAGGAAACTGTCTCGTTTCTTCTGCAAGCAAGTGCAGCCCCCCTCTCCCCCCTCTTATACTTAGCAGTGATCCATTGTTTTTTCCTT